>NW_004624863.1:110298-126865 GCF_000247695.1 Heterocephalus glaber | reverse complement strand
AGATAATGTGAAATAGGAAGAAAAGGGGCAAAGGGAAAGGGGAAATGGGAGGGTTAGGGGAAAGGAAAGAAGGGAATGGAATTAGTATGAGAAAAGGAAAAAATGGAAACAAAGTCTTTGTAAATAGGGAAGGGTGGAGGGATTGAAGGGAGGGCAGGGGAATGGGAAAAAAATAAGAACCAAGATACATTATGTAAAGGTACAAATTTCCAACGAGGGATGTCATTCATTATATTGTATACCTAAAATGTACCAATAAAACTAATTTTAAAAATAACCTAATGATGTACGTCAAGGTCCTAGAAAAACAAGAACAAACCAAATCCAGAGTTTGTACAAAGAAGGAAATTAGAAAGATCAGAGCAGAAATCAATCAAATGTAAACTGAAAAAACAATAAAGACTCAATGAATTGAAGAGCTGGCTCTTTGAAAGAATAAATAAGATAGACAAATCATTAGCCAATCTTACCAAAAAGGAAAAAAAATGGAAAGAAAAAATAAAAATCAATGCAACTAGAAATGAAAAAGGTGAAATCACTGTGGACACTGCTGAAGTCCAGAAAATTACAAGTTACTACTTCACAAATCTACATGGCAAGAAATTAGAGAACTCAGAAGAAATGGAGAGATTTCTAGATATTTACAAATTACCAAAAATTAACCAAGAAGAGTGAAAATCCTGAATAATTCAATAACAGGCAACGAAATTGAAACACTAATAAAAAACTTACCAACTAAGAAAAGCCTAGGATCTGATAGATTCACTGTCCAATTCTACAAGACCTTCAGGGAAGATTTAACACCAATTCTTCTCAAAGTCTTTAATGAAATCAAGAGGGAAGGAGTACTGCCAAAATCATTCTTGGAAGCTAGGATTACCCTAATTCCAAAACCAAATGAGGATCCAACCACAAAAGAGAACTACAGGCCAATCTTTCTAGATGCCAAAACCCTCAGCATGATACTGGCAAATAGAATGCAACAAACCATCAAAAAGATTATATACCATGACCAAGTAGGCTTCATCCCAGGGATGCAAGGATGGTTCAATTCATGCAAATCAATAAATGTAATTCATCATATAAACAGAAACAAGGACAAAAATAACACAATCATCTCAATAGACACAGAAAAAGCCTTTGACAAAATCCAACATAATTGAGAGAGGGAGGGAGGGAGGGAGGGAGAGAGAGAGTAGCAGATAGATAAATACGAAGTAGGGAGATCTTTTTTTTGTTTTGTTTTGTTTTTTGGTACCAGGGGACAAACTCTGGTCCTTGCGCTTGCGCAGCAGGTGGCAAAACCACTGAGCTAAATCCCCAGGCCCAAGGGAAATCTTTTTTAAATGGTTGGGGGACCAAGAGATGAAGGAAGAGGAAGGGGGTCAGGGAAAGGGAATGAAAAAAAAATGAAGTGAAGGGGATTGAAGGGAAAAGAGCTTTTGCCAATGGGAAGGGGACCAAGAGTTGAAAGGAGCAGGGAGGAAGGGGAGGGGTAGAGGATTAAATACAAATGAAGATATATTATGTACATGCGCCAACTCCCCATGATGAATGTAGTCATTGTGTACTGTAAACATGAAGAAAAATAGATTAAGATCTTGTTATATTTCCCAGGCTGGCCTGGAACTTCTGGGGTTAAGTGATTCACCTATCTCAGCCTCTAGAAGAGGAAAAAAGTTATTGTTTAAAAGTCTTATAGTCAGCTGTGGTGGCACATGTCTGTAATTTCAGCACTCTGTGAGGCTGAGGCAGGAGAATCACAGGTTCAAGCCCAGCCTGGGAAATTTAGTGAGACCCTCGAGATAAAAAAATTTAAAAAGGGTTAGGATGTAGCTTAATGTGAAGGCCCTGGGTTCAAGTACAAGTATTGAAAAAAAGTTGATTTTTGTACATTGCAATTGCAAGTGGGAAACTTGATACTTTTTTTTACTGATGTAATCAATCATCAGTAGATGTGTGTGTGTGGTGTGTAGTGTATTTGGTGAGGTTTCTACATAGATTAATAATTCTTAAGGAGGTGTACCTTCCCCTACACATTTGGAAATGTGTAGGAGAGGTTTCTTGTGCCCCAAAATTTATACATCAAAATGCATATGTATTTTTCTTTTGTTTATCTTTTATATTAAAATAAGGTACTAGGTTGTTTTTTGGTGGCACACATTTGTAATCCCAGGATTCTGAAAGGCTAAGGCAGAAGGACTGAAAGTTTGAGCCCAGCCTAGGCAGCTCGGCAATTTAGTAAGATCTGGTCTCAAAAAATAAAAACCAAAGAAACAAAGAGGGCTGGAGGGAAAAAGAGCTGTGTTCAACCTCCATTAGTGGGGGGAAAAAGAAAAGAAAAAATAAGTATATAAGCAGACTATATCATCTAAGAATTTCCTTTCAGGATGCAAAGGTTGACATTACTTTTTATAGAAAGAAGAAGTTGGATCTGATGGGGCTGTGAACATCTGAGGTTTTAAATAAACATCTTTATTTCCAATCATAGTTTTGTATCCTCATTGTGACAACCTTGACTGCCAACTTGATTGGCTTGAGAGCTGTCTAGGGGAGTAGTAAAGCACACTTCCGGGTGTGCCTGGGTGGGTAATGGAGGTGTGACCTTGGGGAGTAGGACTACATCTGGTTCCTGGTGCTCTTCCCCTGTGCTCTTCTTCCTACTACCATAAAGTGAGCAGGTTTGTTCCGCCTTGCCCTTCCGCCATGATGTTTCTGTGTTGGAGCCAGCCCACCATGGGCTGAAATTTCTGAAACTCTGAGCCAAATCAAACTCTCTATAAGTTGTGGGTGTAAAGTGTTTTGTCCCAGCAATGGAAGAGTGACTACTACATTCATTTTGTCATGCTTTCCAGTGCTGGTCAATGTTGAATAACAGTGATGATGGGCACATCTGGTCTTATTCCTAACCTGAGAGGAAATGTTTTCACCTCTTACTAAGGTTGTCTTTCAAATCACCAATGGATGTTGAATTTTCTCAAACTCCCCCCACCTTCCATCTGAGATGTTCGTAATTCTCTTGATGTGATGTACCATGAATGGACCTTCCAGTCTTATTTTGAGACAGGGTCTCACTAAGGTGCTCAAGATGGCCTTGAATTTGCAATCTTCCTGCCCCAGTCTCCCCAGTGCTGAGATTATAGGTGTGCATCACCATGCCTGGCCACCATGCTGGGCTCCCTTTTGCCTTATTTGTTTTCCCTTTTTTGTGATGCTAGGTGTGGAACCTGGGTCTTAGGCATATGGCATGCTAGGCAAGCCTGGTAATGATGAACTATACTTGCAGCCTGGTATTCCTTTCTTTCTTTCTGGAGACAGGGACTCTCTATATAATTCAGGCTGGCCTTGAACTCACTATGTAGTCCAGCCTGGCTTCAAATTCATGGCAATCCTCCTCCCTCAGCCTCCTGAGTGCTGAGATTACAGAAGTATGTGCCATCATTCCCCATCTATGATTAATTTTCTTAATGCTAAAACCATCTGGACTTTCTGGGATAAACCCCGCTCTGCCTCGATACATTCTCTTTTTTACTTATTGCTGCCCCTGAAATGGAAAGGAGCAAAGGATAAAGCGGAGACTAACAGGCTCAAAGCCTAACAAAGACTGCTGGGCTCAAGACTAACCGGTCTCAAGTCTAGCTCCTCCCACTAAACCCATGAAGGTCACTGTGCCCAAAAGATGAACTGCTGAAACAACAGCTGCCTGTACCCCCCCATGTCTTAGAAAGATGAACTGTAAAAGTGTTAAGGATAAACTGTAAAAGCAACATTTGCCTCTACCTCCCTACCCTTTGCTAAGTTCTGCTTCTGTAAAATTCTTCTTGCTTCCCTGCCCTGGCAAGAAGAACAGATAAATGTGAGATCAAACAGAGAAACGGGGCTCAGACTCTGGAAGGTGAAGTCCACTGGGCCCCTAGTTAGCAAATAAACCTGCCTTTCCCTTCAGTTCTCCGAGTGCCGCTCTCTTCCTTGGTCTGCCTGCCCTCCGAGTGCCACTTTACCCCCACTCCCTTTGTTACTGAGGATTGAACCCCGGGCCTCACACATGCTAGCAAGCACTCTACCACTGAGTTATATCCTCAGCCATCGTCTGCCAGGGTTTTTATGTCTACGTCTGTGAGACAAGTGGATTGGTTTCCCAGCTCGTGGAGTCCTTGGGAAGTGTGGGTCAAAGACATGCTTGCCTCTTAAAGGAAGTTAGGAGGACTCGCTGGCTGGCTGCTTCCCCGTGTCCGCTGGGGGTAAGCAGTGATGTCGGGGAGTGTGAGGAGGCAGAGTCTGATTGTCCACCCCAGAAATGTCTAACAAGGGCGCCAGAGCTCCTGCTGCTATTGCCTCCCTAGGACCCCAAGCCGCCTGAAACCATCACCCAGACACCTTAGCTCAGCTCACCAATTTCCTGTTCTGGGAATGCAGAGCAACACGGATCTATTGTGGTTGTCCTCTGGCGGCCGCAAGGCGCACGAGCCGGAGGAGCCAGCCAGGCTGGATTAGCCAAGAGATGGCGCCAGGAGAACCTGGTGGACTCGTCAGGCAGCACCACGTGGCGCCACGGCTCTGAGGCCCAAGCTGTCTTCCCTGCGCCTGTATACGTGAACAACGCAGCCTCGGAGACCGAGTGACCAGGATCCAGAGTTACACAACTGACCTCTAACTACAGCTTTCCATCCTAAGCAGTGAAGTTCCTGAGCCTTAAGATCTTTTAACTGTAAAATGTGAACAATTCCCCAGCCTGTCAAGGAAATAGGAGAAAGTTGTTTTTCACAGCGGTAGGCAAAATAATGGCCTCTCCAAAGACGTCTACACTGTAGTCCCTGAAGCTTGTGAATATATTGGGTAATATGGCAAAGGAAAGTAAGCTTACAGATAGACTGAAGATTGCTAATTAGCTGGTAGTGCAGGCGTGGGAGCCTGCATTTGGCGGGGGGCGCTAAGGCAGGAGAATTGCAAAATCTAGCCCAACCTAGGCAATTTAGTGACTTAGTGAGCTCCTGTTTTAACAACCACCACCAAAAAAAAAAAAAAAAAAAAAAGGATAATTCTGGATTATCCAGGTGGGTCCACTGACTAAAAAGGGCTGGAGATGTAGCTCAGTAGTAGAGTGCTTGTCTAGCATGTTTGAGACCAAGGTTTGATACCCAGCACTGGGAGTTGGAGTAGAAGAGTGGGAGAGAGATTTGGCTCTGGAAGTAAGGCACAGAGAGATGCAACATTACTGGTTTTGAAGATGGAGGAAGGGGAAAAGCAAAGAAATAGATTCTCCCCTACAGTACTCAGGAAGGAATGCAGCCCTACAACACCTTGATTTTAGGCCACTGAGACTGTGTTGGATGATGGAATTGTAGGATAATAAGTTTATGGGATTTTTTTTTTTTTTTTTAGACAGAGTCTTGATTTGTAGTTCAGAGTGGCCTCAAACTGACTATGTAGCTCAGGCTGGCCTCAAACTCATGGCAATCCTCTTGTCTCAGCCTTGTATGTGCTGGGATTATAGGCATTCATTACTACACCTGGAGGGAATTTGTTACAGCAGCCAGGAAATTAATACAATGTCCTCACAGATACAGCCTACACCACTGAGACAGACAGGTACTCATCAGCTCATTCATTCACCCCTAAATCATTCAGGAAGCACATGCTATGGGCTGCTCAGAAGCAAGGCCAGCAGAAAAGAAGTGGCTATGTCTACTAGGGGTCCCTGGTCAGGACGGCAGAAAGGTCACTTGGATGGTACCTCCTCCTCCTCCTGCCTTGACTGGGCTTCAGTTTTCACTTTTTACAGTGGGCATTTTGACTTCACAAGGGTACTTGGGGGAAGGCTGTCAGGTACTCCTCAGTTCTAAGTGCAGGTTGACTTCTGGGAGGGGATATTTGTCTGATGATTGTCAGCCCAGCTCGTGTATTTGTAGGGGAAGTGATGGAGATGAAAAGTCATATTTGTACTGCATTTGATAGGTGACATTGATCCTGACACTGAATGCTCCATTGCCCACAATGAGTGGGTTTTGTCCTGGAAGGCTTGGGGAGTTGGGTTGGCCAGGACAAACAGTCATACCTAGCCCAGTGGTCCTCAAACTGAGCTGGACATTAGACTCAATGGAGGAACTAAAAAAACCCACCCACATGTCTGGAGCCACCCCCAGGTCAATTACGATCAGAACTGCTGAAGATGAGGCCAAGAAAATATACCAGGATGTAGGTTTTTAGAAACCTTCCCGAGGTGATTTCAATGCACAACTGAGGTTCAGATACAGGTGAAGATACTGGTCGGACAAAATGCATCTGTGCAGGAGAGATGCATTCTCAGCCAGGCAAACGTCACAAGTAATGGTCCTGGGGGCTGAAGCCACTTCTCCACCCAGCCCAGTCGGCCTCAGGAGATCCTGTGTCCTTGGCTACAGCTCAGCGTGGGGCTGTGCAGTGCCTTCCACATGAGCAACATCTCGTAGGGTGCAAAGCGATGCACGATCAGCAGCTCACGGTATATGCAGGGGTCGAAGGAGGGCTGTTGGGCTCCGGGCAGCTGGACGCCGAAGGGCCGGATGCCCTCGTGGCCACTGGGCTCCAGGCGGGCCTGCTGCAGACACATGCCCATGTAGGCGTCGTCGATGGGGAACAGAGGGATTTGATGGGCAGCTGCACGCAGGGCCTGGGCTGTGTAGCTGGATAGGAGGAAGCCGCCGCCACTGCAGTACACCGGGTAGGCCTTCCCAGGGAAGAGCTGCGGGGGCACAAAGTACTTGCTCCAGCTGTCACGGATGGGCACGGAGCCATGCATAAGCTGCCCGGTGAAGAGATGGTGGTCGGGCGACTGCGCCTCCAGGAAGCTGAGCACGTTGGTGGTGTGCACGAACACGTCGTCATCACAGCTGAGCAGGAAGCGTGCATGCGGGCAGCGTGTGGCCAGCCAGTTGAGCAGGTGCACATGCTTGAGCGTGAGGTTGAGGAAGGTGTCAGCGAAGGCCCATTGCAACACATCGCCGTGCTTGCGCGCCTCCAGGTCCACCAGCTCGGCCAGCTGCGGAGCGAGCGCCGCCTGCTCGGGCCTTGGATTGCCCAGCAGGAAGAGGCAGCGCACGTGCCGCCCGCGGTAGCTGCGTTCCTGGCCCCACGTGCGCCTGATGAGTTCGCGGCGCTCGTAGTTCTCAGGAGATGATTTTACAGCCAGGAGCAGGAAGACTGCGCGGCGGCCCGCGCACTTCGATGGCGCATCCCAGAGAATCGGGAATTGGCGGCAGTGTCTGTACAGCAGGAAGTTTTGGATCCTGGCGGGCAGCTGCTCAAAGTTGGCCACACTGTTCGCGGAGGCATTGGCCACACACGGGGTCCTGGGGTGCAGTGCTAAGGGCTGCACAGGAACAGCGGGAACATCAGTGGGGTCCTCTCCCTTCTTCTCCAGCGGGGACCCCAATTCTTGGAGGAGCCACAGGCGCAGTGCTGACAAACTCATGGCCACCAGCAGGAAGGTCACAGCCTTCAGATTCGTGGACCTGTGGCACAGAAAAGCCATCTGTGGGGGAAACCAAATCATAAGTGAACCAGGAGTCATCTTGTAAAAAAAGGAGCCAAAATTCAAGATTACACTGTAGTATCTCATGTCTCCCACAGTCAGGAACATTCTTCTCTCCTGCAAAGCTGTATTTCTTCTTGCTGCTGGATAGCCTTTGGATGTCACCTGGGCCCAGCAACTCCTCCTATCCAGTCAGTCTCCATCTTGCTGTGAATTCATTTGTATCCTGCTTTTCTCACCGTAGTGAATGGTACCACCACTCATCGAGTTCCTCCAACTAGAAACCTTGACCCACTCCCCTGCCCCTTTCAGCTTATATCCACTCCTCACACCCTTTGCCTTTGCATGCTACACTTCTCTCATGTTTATTCCCTTTTTGCATCCCTGATCAGCCTGGATCCTCTCTAATCTATTTCCCTCGTTGTGGTTGTCCATGGAAGCAGGAGGTCAGAACACTGAACAGTTCTGGCTGCACTGCTTAGGACTGCACTATCTAACCAAGTCATTTTAGATCTACAGGCCTGAGTGTTCTCTTCTAAAGCACAGGTTAGTAGATTACTACTTTTTAGTACTGTGAGCATTAAATGAACATAGCATGGCCCCTGAATGGATGATACCAATATTGTGACCTTTTGGTATCCTTCAGTTCCACTTGCTTCTATTTTTGGCTGCTAGTATTATTTGCTGTTCTTCACACCTATGAAGTCATGCCCTCTCTTGTATGTAGCCTGCCCAGGTGCACTCCAAGTGTGGGCTTAATGAAGACCCCCCCACCCTGGAAGGCACACACCTGTAATCTGTACCCTCAGGAGGCTGAGGCAAAAGGACTACCGTGAGTTCAAGGCCAGCCTGGACTACCTATTGAGACTCCTGTCTCAAAAATGAAACCAAACCAACCCAAACAACCCAAGACAATTCCTAGATCATAGCAACATTTTTATATTATCCTATTATACATAACTTGGTCATATTGAGTTCTGTCATACATGGGGCCCTGCCACTCTCTTAAAACATATTCCTCTCTCCATTTCATGGATTCCACACTCTCCTAATTCTCCTCTTCTTTAACCATGTCCCTCAGTTTTCTTCATTCAGGTTGCCCTCTGTAAAGACCTTTAGTGGTGAGGGCTCTCCAGGGCTCTGTCTTGGATATTCCTTTCACCTTTGTTCAGCATGACTCCCTTCTTTACTGGGACTCCCAATCCCCAAAATTAGCCACCTGTTATTTAGCAGCTCCACCACCACTAGTGTTCAAGCCAAAAGCTTTGACTTTCTCCTTTCCCTCATTTCTGCACCCAACCCAGAGTGCAGAAATTTGTCTTTTTTTCTTCTTTGGTACCAGGGATCGAACTCAGGACCTTTTGCTTATGAGGCAGGCAAGGTGCCACTGAGCTAAATCCCCAGCCCCTGTCTTTTCTTTGATATGGGGAATTAAACCCAGGTCTTCACAGTGAGCTACATCACAAGCCCGTTATTATTTTTATTTTGAGTCAGGGTCTTGCTAAGTTGTCCAGATGGAACTCCAACTTGCAATCATCCTGCCTCAGGTTCCCCAGATGCTGGGATTACAGGTATGCACCACTGTACCAGGCCTAGTCAGTTTTTTTTTTTGGTACCGGGGATTGAACTCAGGACCTCTCACTTGCCAGGCTGGTGCTGTGCCACTTACTTCTAATTACTAAATATTTTGTTAACTTACACAGTTCCAGTCTATCAACAGGCTAATCCAATCCAGCCTCTCCTGCTCAGTTGAGAACCTCCTGCCTGGTTGGTCTCTTCTCTCATTTTCTCCCTTCAGCCTAGCCCCTCCTCTGTTGCAGCTAGGGTGGCCTTTGGACAGTGCAGATGTAGATGTCCTTCCTCAGTCTCTTTTCTCCAGCTTCCCTGAGAGCCACTTGACTTGGCCATCAGCCAGTCAGCAATTGTAGCTGCCAACTGCTAAGCTTCTTTTTGACCTATGAAAAAGAAAAAAGAGCTTTTTCCTGTGCTGTTCACCTGCCAAGACTGACTGCCCCTTCCTTCCCCTGCCTAGATAAGGCCTACTTTCTGATTCACTTAATTTTTTTTAGCCAGTCTGTGTCATCCAGTTTGGACCTAAATTTATGATTCTCCTGTCTCAGCTTCCTTAGTAGCTGGGATTATAAGGCACCTGGCACTGCACCTGCCTCCTTGGTCCACTTGAAGGACATTTTTTTTTGTTCCAGGAATCAAACTCAGGATCTTGTTCTTGCCAGACAGGTGTGGTACCACTGAGCTAAATCCCTAGCCCTGAAGGAGATATTCTTAGAGAAGCTTTAGTGAAGCTCAAAGGAGACCAGGTGCCCAGTTAATCATTCTTGGGTTAGTCTGTCAGCTTCTTGAAGTCAGGAGTCGCATTTGTGTTGTCCACTATTGGATTCCCTGTGCCATGCACAATAAAGTGCACAAATGCTGTTTTCCTGGGTTTGAATTCCACCTGTATGATTTCCTAGCTGCATGGCTGAGCAAGTTGATGTCCAGTGGTGGGAAACCTATGGCACACGGTCACAGCAGGCTGTTATCATTGAAAGCTCTAAAAGGTTCAACATCACTGAAGTAGGCTCTCTAATACTTACCTCTTAAGGAGTTTTTGTGAAGACTAAATGATAATTTATGTAAAGAATTTGAGTTGGGTATGGTGGTGCATACCTTGACGGAGCCAGCCGTCACTTGTCGAACAGCACCTGAATGGGGGAGTGAGGATGAAGAAAAAGAAAGACGCAGAGATAGAGTTGGGATCCTCCCAGAGAGACTGCCGCTGCGCTTTTTTATTCTCCTCCCCTTTTTTTCACAGGTGAGTTTGGTTATTAATCATGACCCTTATCCAAAGACACCTGCTTCCTTGTTCTCTAGTTCTTTGGAAATTCCCCACCCTCATGGGCTTTCTTGTTTCTCGGGTTTACAAAACGTTCATCATGTTCCAGGACAATTTCTGAAGGTAAACATCTAATTTGGCAAGGACGCAGTTCCTCGTAACATAGTCTCCTTGCTCTATACAATGGAGGGTAAGATTTAACACGGAGCCTCTATGGCTAACACCGCTCTCCACAATACCTATAATCCCAGCATTCTGGGAGGCTGAGGAAGGATGATTGGAAGTTTAAGCCCAGCTGGGGCAATTTAGCTGCTTTGTGAGACCCTTTAAAATAAAATAAAATAAAAAAGGAGGTAGGGGAGCGGATCTGAAAATGTAGTGAAGGCCCGGGGTTCAATCCCCAGTACTGAAAAAAATGGTATAGTGCTTTGTATATAGTGTAAGTGTTCATTGCTAGCTATTATGATTATCAAGGTGCCAATAAATAGTTGTTGAATGACTACTTTCCCCAGAGTAGTCATTTGTGTTTATTTGGATTCCGCTGTGCTCAGTTGCATGTTCAATAAATATTTTTTAGAATGAGTAGTTTGCACAGAGTAGGTGTCATTGGATTGGACTGTGCTCTAGTGCTTGTGTAATACTGTCCATATGCAACAGTGAGCTCAGAGTGAGCCCAGATCAGGTGTTTGTGAAGAATGGCAGCAAGTTACCAAATGAATAGGAGAACCCTACAGATGTATCAGAGTCCTCACTGAGAACCTATTAGAAATCTAGGTATAGTTTTCTGTGAGTTTTTGTTTTGTTTTTTTCTTTTGAGACAGGGTCTTGCTGTGTAGGCCAGGCTAGCCATGAACTGATGATCCTCCTGGCTCAGCTTCCTGAGTGCTGGGATTACAGGTATGTGCCACCACACTTGGCTTTCTGTTGCTCTTAACACAACCCTACTTCAGTGTCTGAGCATGGAAAGATGAAGGATGGTGAGATGAGCTGTTATCATCATAGGTACTCAGTGCATAGTCCTGTGCCTGGAGCATTTCGGGCAGGCAATAAATAGTTTTCAATGAATAAAAAAATGAAAATAGAATTTGGAGTCTGAACAACTGGGCTTGTGTTTGAGCTCCTTTCCCAAGTTAACCTCCTAGGTTTCAGTTTCCTCATCTGAAAAACTGAGAAATATTCATCTGTCAATAATATAAGAAAATAATGTTGTGAGTACTAAAGTGTCTTACAAATGCTGGTTAAGAAAATAAAAAATATGCCTCTTTACTGTGAATTATTTCTAGAAAGAAAAATAATATCAGTCTTTTTTTTTTTTTTATTGACCTCAGGACCTTGTGCTTGTGAGGCAGGTGCAGTGCCACTGAGCTAATCTCAGCCCCTGTATAATCTCAGTCTTAATACAGTGATAAACAGTGTGCCAAGGAAATGTGCATTTACTTTGATAAACCTGAGCCAGTAACCTGGATCCTAGCCAACTTTGATAGAAGAGAGGAAAAGGTGTAGGAACGGGCCTGTTTTGAGGGCAGCGCTGGCTTGTTCACCTCTGTTCTTAGGTGCTGGGCTGTGCAGCCTGAGAGCTTTGACTTGCTGAGAAGCATTGAGTGTCTTTTCTGTGGGTCTTTCTGCTGGACTTCCCTTTGCTCAAAGCATTCTTCCAGGTGCCCTGGACCACCTGCACCTTAAACTTTGCTGACTTCTGCTGGCCCAGATCCCTTGTCTCTCAGGACTCAACTCCAGCACCACCACCTTCAGGTAATCTCCTGGTAAGTCCAATTCAACAGATCCTGTCTCCTAGTTGGCTCCATGGTTGCTGAGTTAGCAAAATTGGTGAACGAGAACAGACTTGCCATTTGACCCGTTTGAACTGAACCTGAGGCTCTTTATTTGTGAGACCTTAGGCAGGTTATTTATCTCAGTGTTTCATGATTCTACAAATTAGTTTGTGTAAGGCACTTAGGTCTATACTTGGTATGTAGTAAGTACAATAGTAATGGTAGCAATTGGTTTAGAGGGCCAATCTTTTTATGGGGTAAGTTCAGCTGTCTTATATAGTGTGGTATAAAACTCCTTTGCAGTCCTCTGACTGCAGGTCTTTCTCACTCCATTTATTACTCCACATTTTATAGTGCTATTCACTCTACCCAGAATTTTCTCCCTTTTCCCCAAGACCTACCTTCGTTATTTCCTCCTCTTGTTTGATGGTACGATGGCTGGAACAGATTCTTGGGCCATTTCCCAGCCCCATACTACCTCAGAGTATTCTTGGGGGAGTATTTGTACAGCAGATATGGCAGGCAAACAAACCTTTAATATCTGTTGGGGCACTGGCCCCAATGCCCAATGTGAAGCCCTAACCCCTGGGGGCTGCATTGGACCCATGTAGTACTGGGTCCTGGTTCTGTTCCCCTTGACCTCCCTCTAGTTCTTGCTTGGTACATGATGAAGAGAGTGGAAAGAGGGAAAATTACACCTCCTTCCTAATTGGAAGAAACCCAGGCAGGCCCTCATCTTACCTCCAATGTATGAGACAGAAGACACAGACAGGAGCCACCCCCAAACTGGGACCAACTCCTTGGTTCACACACTGGGGTTCCACTTCCCAGACTGTGGTTTAGTTCAGTATTCTTGCATTTGGCCAATCCATTCTTTTATTCCTCCTCCTCAGGGGTAAGGCGAAGAGGGGGAGGGCAGCCCTTCTTCCTTAGCCAACATGACTACCTGCTTACTCTTTAAGATTAAGCACTGATGGGTCGGGGATTTAGCTCAGTAGTTTCACTGGCTGCTGCGCAAGCGCAAGGACCTGAGTTCGATCCCTGGTACAAAAAAAAAAAAAATTAAGCACTGAGGTAGTCTCTTCTAGGAGACTCTGACCCTTCTACTTACTGAATTGGTGTGTGCTTTTCAAGTAATATAGTCACAACTGTACTGATATATTTTGATGCTGCCCTGCAGTGGCTGGGTTTCCCTGCTAGATCGAAAGCTACTCCTAATATGGGACCTCTTCTTTTAACATAAGGTATGCTTTAAAGTCTTCTGTTGAATAAATTGCATGTAAAACATTCACACAGGGGTGCTTCTTCTATCTCTAATACTGGGGATGGCCTCATGCATACTGGCCAAGCGCTCATGTATACTGAGCTACACCCCCAGCCCCAAGTATGCTGAATTTGGCAGTCAAGGGCTTCATCCCACTTCTGTGAATAGTCAGGATGCAGAGATGAATCGACTCAGTCCTGGACTATAAAATTATGTGATATGTACAGAACAGAGAGAGGGAACTTGGGGAAGGGAATCTGAGTGAACCAGGGAGACTTCATATTAGAGCTGCATTGTATTAGGTATCCATTGCTGAGAACAAGGTATTCCACACTTTAGTGGCTTAAAACAGCCACCATTCATTATTTCTCAAGATTCTGTGGGTATATTGGGAGATTCTTGTGCTGGCCCCAAGGAAAGATGGGAAAAATAAAGATAGGCAAAAAGGAGACAAAGAAAATCATAACTTTAAAAATAAAACTGAACATTCAGGTATACAAGCCCATTTTAAAAACTTTTTTTCTTTTCTCCCAAGAAACAATAAACCAGGTGTCTTAGTTACTTTCTTGTCGCTAAGACACAATACCCAGCACCCAAAAAATAAAAGAGAAAAGGTTTATTTTGGCTCACAGTTTGTAGAGGTTCTAGTCCACAGTCATCTGGCTCCAAGGCAGGGTGGCATGGCAGAGGGGCACGGCAGAGGAGAATTGCTCATAGCATGGAAGGCAGGTAGCAGAGAGCAACCAAGGAGGGAGCAAGATACAGCTTTCCAGGCCACGCCCCAGTGACCCACCTCCTCCAACCAGGCTTCACCTCCCAAATCACATAAACTCATCAGTGGACTAATCCATGGATGAGTATCACTCCCATGATTCAGTCACTTCTCAAAAACTCCACCTATGAGCGCATGAAGCTTTAGGGGGACATCTAGATATAAACCATAACACCTGGAAAATTCCCTTTTACTTACAAAGGACTTCAGCCATTCTCTTTTTATCTACAAATAGACTTCTTTCACCTTTGAATAGACCATCTCTTTTCACCTATAAAATAGACCTTTCCCTATAGGTGGGCTATGGCTCTACCACCTATAATCATTGTTCCCTATGATCAGACCATCACCCCTCTCCCCCCAAGAGCTATCATCCTTCATCAGTAAAATGAATACTGTTTCCATAGATTCACAAGTTCTATAGATTTACCCCAAATCTCCCCTAAACATATTCAGGGCCAGACTATGATACACCTCTTTCTTGAGGACCCACACTCTTTTTCAAGTATATACTTAGAAAATTCTGAGCAAAGCCAGGCATGATGGTGCATGCCTCTAATTCCAGCATTTGGGAGGCTGAGGTAGGAGGATTGCCACAAGTTTGAGGCCAGCATGGGCTAAATAGTGAGTTCAAGGCCAGCCTGAACTACATAGTGAGAGTTTCCAAAACAAAATTTCTACCTAATAAATCTCTATGCTTCTTACTGAAATGTCGAATATTCTTTTTCCATGATGGAAGTCAATGAACTTACAACCTACTCCATAGGTAGAATGGGTTTAGGTTCCTCATCACCACTTTGGGAACCCCTTAGGGCCCTGTCCAGTGATAGATTCACCTGGGCTTGCCCATGTGGCTGTCCATATTCCACTAGTGGTAAATCAGAGCTGGCTCAGCTGGGATGGCTGCGCCTCCTATTCCTGTGCTGTCATTTTGGGCTGCTTCATAGTATGGTGATCTCAGGGTTCTAAGGCGATGAGGCCTGGTCTGCAGAACTTGTATAACATTAGTCCTACTCATACCATTGGTTATGGGGTCTGGGGACGGGTTCCTGGGTTCTTGTATGCCACAAAGAACTGGACATAGCACATGATGAAAAGGAAACTGGCAAAGTTTATGAAGATGAAAGTATGCTCAGAGCAAGTCGGCTTGGGCCAGCGAAAGGAAAATGGCCTGAGTGCAGAGGACATAGGGTGTACAGGTTTAGATGTTACACCCTTTTTTTTTCTTTGGTACTGGGGATTGAACTTGGGACCTTGTGCTTTCGAGGCAGACACCGAAACCACTGAGCTAAATCCCTGGCCCTCTCACCTGTTTTAAGGTGCCTTCTACTACCCCTAGAGCATGATTGACAGGGTGCTGAGTCATGTTTGCTCTGTCTTTTGTGCATGTCTTTTCCTGTAAGTCACTGTTATAACTGTATGTATAAGACGCAGTCCATATACATGGACTTTCAATGAGCTCCAAGGGAAGAAAGGTTACTGTAGGTCAGGCAGTAAAGTTTGGTGGGCATGCATCTTAGTTTAGAAGTTTTTGAATTTTCCTGAGTGGGCTTGGGGTCTTCATTTCCCTTGTCTTGATCACCTGTGGTAAGCCCTAGAACACTGCCCAGGTTCTAGAGAGTAGGAGTGGTCCCTAAGGGAGTGAGGAGTGTTCTAGCTATATTACTACCACATTTTGTTGGTCAAAGTATCACAAGACCACTCCACATGCCAGGGGTAGGAGTTCCAAAAATTTGTGGCCATATTTAACTGGTCACATGGATCTTGAAGGTGGTAAGGAGTTTTCCTAGCAGGCAAAAGGTGTAAAGAGGGTGAGGGCATGCTGAGCAGAGGCACAGAAAGGGAATAAAGAGGATGTATCTGGGAAACAGTCAAGGTTTAGTATAGTTGGAGGGATAAATACTGGGAGTGAAAGTGCAGAGACAGATTTAGAAGTACTCTGAAAATGGCCATGGATTTCATACCTGGAGTTTTAATTGATCCTTTGAAAATTTTCAGGTCTTTGTCTATTTTCTTTTTGGTACCAGGGATTGAACTCATGACCTTGCACTTGTGAGGCAGGTGCGGTGCTGTTGAGTCTGTGTCTATTTTTGAGACTACTGTTACTGGGTGTGGTGATGGATGCCTATAATCCCAGGATTTGGGGAGTGAAGCAGGACCAAAAGTTTGAGCCCAGCCTGAGCAACTCAGAGACTTAGCAAAACTCTATCTTTAAAAAAAAGGGCTGGCGATGTAGCTCAGTGTGAAGACACTGGACTCAATCTCTAATACAAGGATTAAAAAGTCCATTGTACTTCTTCCTTTCCTATCTTTATTCCTTTTCTTTCTCTTGTCTAATTTCCGTGGCTAATGTTTCCAAAACTATATTGAACAAGAGTGGTGATAGTGGACATCCTTGTCTTGTTCTTGATTTTAG
>NW_004624863.1:87674-107663 GCF_000247695.1 Heterocephalus glaber | reverse complement strand
GAACCAAGATGCATCATGTAAAGGTACAATTCCCAATGAGAAATGTAATTGTGTTGTATACCTACAATGTACCAATAAAAGAATTTAAAAAAAACACCTATTGAAAACCATAAAAAAATCCATTGTAGCATCCCACTCTGGAGGCCAGGTCCTGAGAGTGGAGGTGGTCCAGTAGCGAGCTGTGGCCAAGGCCTAACTGGGCAGGGGCTGTCAGAATGTTAGGAGGTGGGATTCATAGCTTGGTAACTCACTGGATGTTCTGTGAGAATGTTCACTTCTTAGTGTCCCTGTACTTAGAGCGGTTGGCTGAGAAAACAATGAGAGGAAAGCATGAGAGGAAGAAAGGAGGGAGGGCCAAGTGTAGGTTTCAGACAGTAAAATGTTTCTAGAGGATTAGGGAAGCCTGAAGACTTATTGGTGACCTCATGGTGGGTGAAGACGAAAAAGGTTGTGAGCACCAGTTAAATCCTGGAGCACCTGAGTACAAGAAAGCAGGCTCAGGGAGGGAAAGGACAACATTCCTCCTCAAACTAGATCCCACTCATATTTGAGAAGCTAGGACCTGGGATAGAGCAAACATCTCTAAAGGCTGCCTGGATGACTGACTGAATTTCAACTCATTTTCTTTAATCCCCCTAAAACTTATTTTCTCCATAGCAGAAAGGTCTTAGAAAATTCAGGATGAATTAAAGTGCTAAGAAAATTCAATGGAGATAAGGCTATTGGAATGCAATAAAGACTTTAGAAGAGACAGCTGTCCCTCTTTAGAAAATTTCTGCAGTGGTCAGGGAGGAACTTAATTGGAGGAAGGGAGTGTGTGTGTATATGAAGGAGTGGTTTTGGAAAGGTGTGTACTGTACTGTTCAGAGGCATAATTACAACAATCCTGCTTTTCAGCTGTTTCTTTTATAGTGGGTGGTGCAGAAAGTCTTGATCCGGTGTCTGTTCTGTCAACTCAGTCTGAAAAATAGGGATGGGATAAGAAAGAAGGGCTTGTCCCCACATCCAAAACAGGTTCTGTGGGCACAGACCAGCGCCTCACAAAAAGAAAGGAAAGTTGCTTCAGGTTGCACTGGTTAGTGAGAAGGGTCTGGAAGAAGGGCCGACTCCTCACACTGGTTCAGAAGTTTTGAGGTATGCGTGGCAGGCCCAGGCTAGGCATTTTTGCAGGAAGCATCCTGTTCAGAAACTTGTAATTAGATTCATACTACCACATGGTACTAAGCGTTATGATAATCCTACATTTCACAGATGTAGAGTCCAAATTTACTTAAGTGATATGGTCATAATCACTGTATAACTTTTCACTGGAGGACCAGGATCCTAACTCAGGTCTTCAGACACCCAACAAGGAGATGATGTACCTGCCAGTCAGTACCCTGTCAGAATTAATGCCAGTGGGCTCCAGCTTGGAGCCTGTTCCTCAGGGCAATGTGGTGTCAGGGCTTCTGTCCTGCCCCTCATGCCACACCACTATCTTTGCTAACAGCCACAAGTTCATCCCTGGCACCCATGGACCCTGAGGAAGAAGAACTCATTTAGGGCTATCACTTAGGACTCTTTCCCCAGTGACTGCTGATTCTCTTTGGAATGAGGTGCCTTTGTTCTTCAGAATTCTTCTCCTTAATCCTTAAATAGTTTGACTTCTAGAACTTAGCCTGAGATCCTCTTTTCTTCCAGGATCTTACCCACTTCCATTATTAGGTATGTTCACAATTCTTAATTTTGTCTTCAGCCCATGTCTCAGCTGAAGGCCAGATCCAAGTTTATTATCTTTAAGCTCTGCCAAGAATTCAATAAATCCCAAACTTACTCTTCCCGTGTAACTCTGGTTATACATTTGGTTTTTCATCTCTGCTGTGATTATCCCTTATCTTTCACTGGGACTACTATTCTATCTGGTTTCCTTACATCCACACTGGCTTCAGTCTCAAGAGCTTTCCAAATTCAAAGTATTCACATAGCTTTCAAAACAACAAGTGACTCAATTCTCAGACACTCTCCTCTTGCTCCCTGTGCTGTAACTAGTTTTTTTCCCATCCCTGATTCTTCTCATTCTTCAGTTCCTGACATAGATGCTCATCAGATCTTCCCTAGTCCAGGTCCTAGCATACACTCCTGGAGCTCTCTACTCCCTTCCTCCTTGATATCTCAAATGTAATTGGCACAGGTATTTGTTAGACACTACAAGGAGTGTTTGAAAAATATCATGAATACTTAAATTAGCTTTATTACAGTAAAAGACACATTGCCCCTAATTCCCCTCAACATACTCCCTCTTGCTTTGAACACTTATTCCATCATTCTTGCCCTTTCTGAAGCAGTTCTGGAAGTCTTCTTTTGTGAGTATCTTTAGCTCCACTGTCATGGCTGTAGCTATCGCTAGGCCACCCCACCAAGTAAGACAAGTCCTGCTTTCTCTCTTACCTAGATAGATCCTTTTGAGGTAGATTATAGTCCAGCCCAAGGTAAGGGAGCTGGGGGAAAAGGGCTGAAAGGGAACCCAAGACTGTGCTAGAAAGGGGCCCAGAGTGAGCTCATAAAATTGGCTAAATCAAACAAGTGGCTATTTGAAGTTGTGTGTGTGTATGTGGAAAGGTGGTTATAGAAAGGTGTGTACATTAAGAGGTGAACAAAGAGCTCCTAAATTCCAGCTTCCTCATTGTCATCCTTTTCACAAAGCACAGCTCAGATTGCTTTCCAAATTTACTTCTGTGTTCTGTCAGGCAAAGAAGGATTCCTGGTTCAACTCTTGTTGGCATCTATCTGTTGATCCAGGCAAACTGTTCTACCCTGACACATAAAGGAGGGATGGATTGATAGATCACCCATATGGTCAGCAGTGACTGAAACTACCCACTCCAGCAGGAGTTAGGAAAGCTAATATTTGAAAAGCTGTGGCTCAGCAAACTAGGTAACAAGCTGTAGGAAATTCAAATTTGTTTTACATCTTGTAGATGATTTATGTGATTGTCAAAGATGGAAACCACAGGTGCATATGGCTTACTCAGTAGTTTTCTCTTCCTGTTCTGCCCTCCTTTGTATTGTGAAGCTGGAAAGGTTATGTGTTTACTCCAGAGCTCCTAGAGTCTAGGATAATATTTATTTATAGATCACAGAGGTTTAATGAATTGCAAAGTTACTGTCTGTTAGCCTTGTAACTTACTCAGGCTTGGAGTAGAAAGCAGTTATGAGGAGTCCAATGGCAATAACCATCCAGGGAAATTACTGAGTATCTTCTCCATGAGAAGGGTCTCTCTTCCCCTAAACAAATCAGAGAAAAGTGTGTCTCTGAGCTGCAACCCTCCCAGGGTATATGTATTTTGGTACTTTTCTGGCAAGCTGAGTACAGGCTAGATTTTAATCTTTCCTTATCCACACTCATTTGGTGCCCCTGCATAGCGCACAACTGTACTACCATGCAGGGTAGCCGTCCTTTTATATGTTTAGATATTTTAGATATAAACCAGGGATAAAACATTACCGCAAGTTTTTTTTGTATCTTTTTTGTATATAAAGGATTACAAAATTCCAATTTAATACATTTTTGAAAAGAAAATGTAAAATAACTTGGGCTTATAAAACGAGAATTTACAATTATCTGTTAATAGTTAAAGCCACATCATAGAACCATTTTAATTACAAATCCAAAGTAACTCTAATGTTGGTTACAGAATCACCGTTCCACTCCCCCAGTAAGAGTCCAGGTGTTGAACTATACACATCCTACTCTACTCACACTCCTTCATGCCTTCTAAAACAGTACTCTCACACCCAGCCCCATCATACATATACTAGGCATGTCCTCCTCTCCACAAAGCTTAGCAACATGGCAGCTCCACTTGGCTTACACCAACCCCTGTCCTTTTATAAAGCTCCTAGGTGCCTAGTACCTTTGGACTCAAGAAAAGTATATTGTTCTCTCTCTTCCTTGCCAGTATTCTGTCTTTCTTGATGTCTATGCCAACAAGTCATCTGACTATTCTTATTAGGTCTTCCTGTCTTGCACAACCCTTCACTGATAACTGAGTGATTGTGCTCTTGTCTCACTAGAAAAGTTATTGGACCTTTCCCCATTCCTAACACAACACAGGCCAATAGCCAGCTAGACATTCAGACCCATGTTTTAATATTGAATAGAAGGGAGCAGCAGCAGACACAAAATTTCAGGCCCTGGTTTTATGTGCCTTTAATACTTTTTTTTTCTTTCTGCTTGTTCACTAAACAAGGATATTTTTGAAGGCTACTTTTCGTAGCTTTTTGTTTTCCCCTTGCATTTATCATGTTTTTAGTTTCTTCTCTGAGGAGTAATTCGCTGAATCTGTGTCTTCCAACTCAACTCGGTGCCTTTTGAGGCCACTGTGGCCATGAACAGCCCTGCTGCTGTCTTTGGCTGAGGTGTCAGTGGGGTCCTCTCTTGTTCCAGCATTGGGGGTTTCACAGGCCATTTCAGACCCACAACAATCTTTGTGTAAGAGAGTCCCTGTCGGGGGCGAGTTATCATGGTCAGTGTCTGAGTGTCCTGGGGAAGAGCAGGCTAGCTACTACCTCCAGCTCCCTGAACTTCTGCCCATTGTTGTGGGGGTGAGGGGGTCAGGGGTATAAGTGTCCATTGTTGTGGTTGGCACAGATGGTTTCTAGGCTCCTCTCCTCACTGTTACCAGATTGGGTCCTAGAACAGTTGCCAGATCCATTGCTAAGAGTGAAGCCAGATGCCTTGGGGACAGGGGGAGAGGGTGGCTCCAGCCTGGCTGCTCAGGACCTTGTTCAGGGCCTTTCCATTGAGCTTGTTTCAAAGGAGTGTTCTACAGAGCCACCATTGTTAGTGTCCTGAGAGGTGCACTCTGATGCCTCTGCCCAAGGGTGGCTGCTGTGCTCATGGCCTGGGCCACTGCTGGGATTTCTAGTGGACATCCCTTTTTTTTTTTTTTTGGTACCGGGGATTGAACTCGGGTTCTTGTGCTTGCGCAGCAGGTGGTGAAACCACTGAGCTAAATCCCCGGCCCCAGATGTCCCTTCTTTACATGCATCTTTGCTGCAGCCTTTGGGGGGCAGGTCTTGATTCCTCTGGGCCACGGCTATATTCAGAGAGGCTTCCTTACTAGAAGAAGGGGCAGGGTTGTCCTCGTGGCTGGTTCCTACTCTCCCTTCATCTGTCTCCCCTGCTACTAGGGAGGCCTCTCCAGTTTTGTTATTTGAGTAGGAGATGTAGGAAAAATGGAGCCACTTGTAAGCTTTATAAATCTTTTGCTCAACTGATTCTATGTCCAAAGTTAGTGCTACCCAGCTCGACTGAATCTCCAGGGCAGAAGTGCTCTGCTCAGGGGAGGAGGAGAGGTCATCCACTTTGATCTGTGGGTAGTTGCAGTTGTCCTTGCCATTGTAGGTGCTGGTAGGCTTGGTGGGTGCACCTGGCCTCTCCTCCTGGTCTTCTGCCTCCTCCATGCAGCATCCCACTGCCTAGTGGAGGTGTGGTGCTCGTTTAGCTCCTCCTTATCCTAGGAGCTCCTGGAGCTGCTGGACTCATCCTCAGGGCTGGGCGAGCAGGGCCAGGGGAAGAGGTCTGTGTCCAGCTCGACCTCACAGGCATTCTCCTCTGAATCTGACTCACTGGACAGGGCTAGAAGGCCTTTGTCCTGGTAACACCACAGAGCTGAGAGGCGCTGCTGGCAAGAGGCCGCCTCCTCACAGGTGGGCTCTGGTAGGGTGGACACTGCTGCAGGTGTGGTGGTGACACGCAGGGGCCCCTGGTGGAAGGTGCTCTTGGCCTCATCCATGGTGAGGGCTGGAGAGTGGGGCAGCGAGGCTGAGGACTCCAAGTCAGTGTAGCTGGAGCATTCACTGACCCCCATGTGTAGCTGGAGGATGGTGCTGTTGCTGAGGTCACTGTCTGAGTCCAAGCTCCAGCCCTCAATCTCTTGGTGGACCAGGGAGTCAAAGAATGCCATCATCTGGGGATCCTCCTGGAATGACTGATTGATGTAGTCATGGGACAGGCTGCTTCCACTGTTCAGCACCAGGCTGATGTACTCTTTGTGGGTATAGAGGCAGTGGGAATCATCCTCAATGTGGCCATAGAGGTCTCTGGTACATCCTGGCTGCTTGCACAGGCTCCAGATCATGATAATCTTTTCTACACTAGAAGGGCAGATCATGTAGGTGTGGAAATTAAATCAGTTAACAATAGATAGATGTCCTTTCAGCACCATGAAGACTCCATTGACCACCCTGCCAATGCCACCTGCTTCTGGGTCTGCAGGGATTCTCCACATGTACAGGTTGAAGTCATCAGAGCCTGAAAGGATATACTGGTCACGATCTCCTGAGAAGCAGCAGCTTTACATGGTGCATGAGTTGAA
Source organism: Heterocephalus glaber (assembly GCF_000247695.1). The sequence goes on along the minus strand of NW_004624863.1, from coordinate 101,304 downwards.
GTAAACCTGATTGTCAAACTGGAACATGGGCAGGTGGGAGTGGACATCATATAGCACAGGAGGCAGACTATGCCTCAGGGCCAGGAGTTGGGTTCCATTGCTGTTGAATCGCACACTCATGGCACTTTGGAGGGATAGATTGCCACCGTAGCACAGGAGAGAACTCTGAGGTTTTCGAGTATCCCAAAGTCCTACTCCTTCCTTTGAATTGGCTGTGGGCAATAACCTGGGCTCCACAGGGTTAAACATGACATTGTGAAAGTCTGAAGGATAGTTTGCCAGGCAGAAAGGCTCTCCATGAGGAGACTCCTGGATGTCCCAAATGAGAACTTGGCCATCATCTTAAAAGCTGGCAAAAATGTCATTTACTGGGCTCACTCACAAACCATATACTGCATCTTCATGAGCAAAAATATCCAAGGTCTCGCTGCTTTCAACATCATGGAGGATAACTTGTTCATCATTTCCTCCAGGAAATACTTTGGTGTTCCCACTGTTGAAACCCAAGCAAAAAATGTTGGAATGGTGCTCTCCTTTCAGCTGAATGGGCTTGACCCTGGAGTTTGTTCCATGGTTTGTTCCATGTGCCACAGGAAAACCCGATGGTCGTCTCCTCCCGAGACCAGCCACTGGTCTTATTGTTGGAGCATTCAATAGCACTGACACAGCCGAAGTGGCCGAGGAAGTCCTTCTTCACTTGATCTTAGCCAAAAGGCTGAGAAGCGATGAGGAGGTCCTTCTTGTAGAGGGTTTCTGCAGCCTCACAGGTGTCTCCTCTGAAAGTCCTGAGTGAGCGGGGGCTCTCCATGCAAGCCCCACTGGGACAAGAAGACCACCACTGACCTCATGCTGCCCCCCGAGGCCACTGCCACCCCTCCCTCGGCCTAGCGCAGCTGCAGCTCCGGTCTGCCCTCCCCCTGAGCTTCGCGGTGCTTCGGATGGTGCCCTAGCCAGCCATGGCAGAGCAGTGAGGTGTCTACACAAGTTTTAACCAAGACAATATCATTTAATATTTTCCCTACAATAGTTAATAAATGCTGAAAGACAGTCTAGATTATTGCAGATGATATAAAAATACACTATTCTACTTTTTCTAGAAAAATGAATATAGCATAGGCAAATCAAATATAAAAAGTGAATAGGCAAATCTGATATTATCTGAGAATGTTTACTACCTTGTAAAGTTTCAATACAGTCTATATTTATTAAATAATTGCTAATAGATCAAACATCTGAAAAAATATGAAACTAGAAAACATTAGCTTGAGTAGGCTACCTGTTAGTCATAAGTGACTCAGAAATATTAAAAGTATGGAAATGTTTGACAGCAAACAATGCCCAATCAGTACATTAAACAGGAATTGATAAATGGTCTCTATTTCTTAAAAGACTCAACTTATGCATTTGTATGAATGAGTTAGCTCTAAAAAGAAAAGCCCCCCACTGAAGCCAGAACTAATTGTGGAAAGGACATGCAGTTTTTCCTTTGAGGGGAGAAAAGCATACGTGACCACAGTAGTGCATTTGGCCTTGACAACTCCCACACAGCAATTTTATGACATTAAAAAAAAAATAGCCAAAGCAAAAGCTGAATGCAACTAACATTTTTGGATTTCACAGTATAAAACAGAATTCCTTTTATAATGATAACAAAATCATGGACCTTGCTCACAGTAATTTTTCTTACAGGTTTAGGCACTTTGGAGTGGGCTGTTACCAATCTAGGAAAATTGATATGAAAAATTAATTTTATAGCATTCATATTAAACAGTCCTATGATTACATCGAACAAAGAGGTGAGAGATGTCCTAAAAGTATGAAATATTTTCATTCTGACAAACACACAGTAGAATCATCTTGCAGAGAAATGTGGATGGGCATTAGTATACTTCCACACCCATATTATGTTTATTTGCTGATGACCTAGAGCAGGGGAAGCAAATTGCCAGAGCCAGAGCCTGAGAATATGCAATTTCTAGCTCACATTCTTCTTTCTGTTTGTTTACACAATACTTTCAAAATGTAAGTACCATTCTTACTTTGCAGACCATGCAACTGTAGACTGGATTTGGTCTCTGAACGGTAGTTTGCTGACCCCTGGTCTAGAGACCTTTGATATTATAATACATTTTCTCACAAGCACAGATGATCTCAGAATGAATATTTATAGGGGACTATATTCATATGTTTAAAAGATTTCTCTAATGTGTTCTGCTGCAACCTTAGATCTGACATTGTGAGAAATGTTTCAGAAGCTTTATGATAATTCTGTGAATATTCAAGTTACCAATGACTAAATCTAGTTCAAGTATCAACACTGCTCTTCAAAGAAATGAAGGTCACAATGAGCAGAGTACACAGTATGACATGGTTGATGCTATAATACTGATAGCTGCTGAGTTGAAGAGAATAAGGAGAATTTTAGGTCACTTTGGAGACTTGAGCTTAATTTTTTGATTTGGGTTTTAGAATTTTCTAGTGTTAAAAATATGATGATCAATAATATGATAATTTGATGATCAATAGTTTCTATACTAGCTGCCAATCTAAAGGCAGTAATTTACTATATTTAATGCTAAATGAAGAGATTGAGAAACAATGTTACATATTTATAGTGCATTAAAATGAGCTAATACTGGTTTAGCGGCTGAATGGGCATCAACAGTAGCAGAAATTCTGTAGCTAACAATGCTTTTCAGTGCTGTTTCCTCCTTAGCTGCTCTGATAGCCTAGCAGAGAAAGGACGATGCCTTGATGAAACTTGTTATCCCTCAGTTTCCATTTTTCCTTCAATACTGTCAAGGTTTAATGCCTAAAGCAAAAATATATTATCCAAAGCCAGAGTTTTATCTTTAGTGTGAATTTCAAGTAAAACAATATCATTATATGAAGTGGAATGGGCTGACAATTTTGGAGAAATAGTTAAGTCTGGTGGCATGCTCATAGACCTCAGTAATACTAGCAACTCCCCCACTGCAAACAGACAAGGTCTCTCTTTCTCTCTTTCTCCTTTGTTCTTAGAAAGCACAAGTTAAAAAAACAAACAAACACGATTGTCACTTTGGGAGGCTGAGAAGGAGATTGCAAGTTCAAGACTAGCTTGGACAACTTAATGAGATCTTGTGTCAAAAAATAAAATGGGCTGAGGATCCAGTTCGGTGAGAATAGCCTGGGTTCAATCCACCCCGCCCCCCCAAAAAAAACCAAAAAACAAAACACCCCCCCCCCCGCCCCCCGCAAAACTACAAACAACTCAGCATTGAAGTGAGGCATGGTGGTTCACACCTGTAATTCTAGTACTTTGGAAGCTGAGACAGGAGGATCTGGAGTTCAAGGCCAGCCTGAATTATGTAAGGAGATCCTGTCTCAAAAACAAACATAAGAACAAATACAGCATTAAAATTTTCCAGTCTAATGGATCATGATGACACAATTACTTTTTTCCCATTTTACAGCTCCTTCCATAAAGGGTTTTAAGTACATTTGACCAAATTTTTTTCCCATTTTACAGCTCCTTCCATAAAGGGTTTTAAGTACATTTGACCAAATTTTTGTTATTTGCAAATGGTTAGAGCACAGTGAATAAGCTGTCATTTCAGACAATGAAAAAAGGCAAAGTGATCAGACTAGTTACATCATTCCATGAAATGAAGCAAAGGGTTAAGACAGAGATACATCTGCCACAGTTGCCAATTCCAATTATAATTGATTCTCCTTGAAACATCAGTTTAACACAAATGCTTATCCGGTAGTACATCATAAACCACAAGAGTGTCCTGTCACTTAAATGTAGAGCTGGGAGTTTTAATTTGTAACAAATAATTGTTTTCAAAAGCAAAGTAATATAGAACCCATAGGACTCATAAGAAAGCCTCCTTAAGGTTAATTATTACACACACTTAGGGGCACTGGCTAAATTCAGAAGGTGTTGGTATTACAGTAGAATGTAATTTTTTATAGGCTCTGAAAATTTCCATGCAGTGTGTACCGAAGCTTCTTTGACTGATACCTCTCTCTTTAGTGTAAGAAAAACTTTCTTTGTATAAGGAAAGCCTAGATTCTCCTGGAATTTTGCATTATGGCAAAATCATTATATCTGAACTACTTCTATCAAACCAAATGCCACTCTTTGGGTTCCTATTTAGAGATTATTAAAAAACAAATGATTTTTCTGTTAATCGCCAATCATAAGGTGGTAGGGATATTTTATGGTGGTGCCAAGATTGGGAGGGAGTGGTTAAAGTGACCAATCAAATTAACACAAACACTTTTCACCTAATTTTCCCTTTAAAAAAACCCCAAATTGCTTTTAGTTTTCTAGAGTGAAAATGGTAATACAGAATATTCAAGCATGCAAGCAAAATGCCTCTTTCATATCCTGAAAAAGTATTAATGTTTTCTTTGTTTTGTTTTGTTTTTTGGTACTGGGGATTGAACTCAGGAACTTGCACTTGTGGGGCAGGCAAGTATTAATGTTTTCTAAAATGTAATTTGTTCTGGGCTTATAGATGAGCACGTTTTACATCTGGTGAGATGCAAACAAACCATTATTTGCTCAGTGGGAAACAGGCTTTCTGTACATTCTAGTTAATGGGAAGTTTTCTAAGCAAACAGAAAGGAAAGGTGGGTAGGCATTTAACCTTGTTATGTCTATGCATAATCCAAGAAAAGAAAAACAAAGCCATGGAAATAAAAGTGAATTAGCAGTAGCCTATAGGTCAGCAGTGATTTCCATACAACATAGCACAAAGTCCGAAAGTATTACTTCATTTTTTATTAAGAGAGCTATTGTTGAGGCACAAACTGTCTTGGAAAATTAAAGTTTGGTTTCATCTCTTTCTGCTCAACACATCTGAAATATTTTACCCAGCACTTTCATGCTGTCTGTACTCCCAATAGAAATAAAGATCTCTAAGGAATTGGCTTTAGTCTTACATATAACTCAGGGATGCAAATACCTTGATAAGTGAGGTGCGGAACTATTTTATTCAACAATTGACCATACATGGTGGTATGTGAATTGCACAATGAACAAATTGCTCTAAATGATGTCAGTTTCAGGGTGCACGTCATACTCTTAGTCTGACTTTGACACTGCAGAAATGTGGTCTCACAAATCGATATTGTGATGAAGGATGTGGCTTTGTTCCTATATATGGATTCTTTATTCAGAAGAGTATTTGATTGAACAGTGTAAAAATATAATGGTGTGAAACAAATTAATTAAAAAGTAATAACTCAAAGTATTACAAGTGAATGCAGTCGGAAGTCAAGATCTTGCAGCAAAATAGGTTTGTTTTTGTGGTACTGCAGCTCAAACCAGGGCCTTGTACATGGTAGGCAACCACTCAATAGGCAAGCATTATGACACACCCCAAACTTCCTTTTTTTGAGGGTCTTACTAAGTTACCTAGGCTGGCCTTGAACTCAAACCTCTTGCCTCAGCCTTCCTAGTAGCTGGGATTACAGGTATGCACCATCTGTAGCTCATGTGTCTGCCAGACATTGTCACAGTTGTGCTGCTGTGTGCTTACTGTACAGTGCAATCGTATACACTAGTACAGTACAGTACCTTTCTGTTTAGTTTTTTAATGCTTTACATTGTATATTTGGGTCAAAGGTATATAGGCCTCACTTTGTCAGACTTACAAATGAATCTCACTTATGAAAATTTTCCCCAAACGGGGACTTACTGTATCAGCCCCTTTATTTTTTTTTTTTTGGTGAAAAATGATTCTATTTGTTATACATTCAAACAAATTAGAACTAGCTGCTTTACAATGATATTTTACTGCTATTTCTTTTTTTTTTTTGGTACCAGGGATCGAACTCAGGGCCTTGTGCTTGCGAGGCAGGCAGTGGCACCACTGAGCTAAATCCCGGCCCTTTACTGCTATTTCTTGGCCCTCCAACTTTTGGCTGTTTTGCAAGTTATAAGTTAGAGCTGTTCTCAATGCTTGTATCTATTTCCCTCAAAAAGTGAAGCTGGAGCTGGGCATGTTGCTCAATAGTAGAGTATCTGCCTAGCATGTGCAAAGCCCTGGGTTTGACCCCCAGTACCACAAATAAAATAAAAACATACAAACTTAAAAATGAAGGAGCAGATTATTTTAATAAACTTTATGTATCTAGGATGCTGACCATTTTACTTCCGTTACCTTGACATGCTTTCCTGGGCATAACCATGGCCCCTCTGAAAACTGGAAAATACTGCATAATGTAAAAAGTCTTAGTTTTATGACATTCCTTGATAACTTCAAATAAGTTAGTCCAGAAGGGTAGACTATACCATCAATTATGTTTGCCTGAACATAAAAACAGTGGCAACTTAAAGATCTGCCAAAGGAAACAAAGCAACCACTTTTAACTGGCCAGAGGTGTAGCATTTTCTAGGTGTCCCAGTGGAGCTTCAGAAAGGATACTAGATCCATTGCTATAATTTGCTCTATTTGCTCTTACACCCCAGAGCCCACAGCAAATTCTGGGCAATACAAGTATAGAACCCAGTGGCAGGTCTGAGTTTGTTTATGATACTTGGACTTGCACTGAGACAGATGATAGAAAGAGTACCTAGAATACCATAACTAGGTTTTTTTTTTAATCTTGAAAAACCATGTACGAGGTTAACATGACAATAGTAGAAATCAAAGCTGACACAGCTTAATGCTGGCTCACAGTTGACCATCTGGACATTGGGCTCTGTCATCCTTACTATTTTCCTTATTTAATATTAGAAAAGATATAGTTCACATGCAATCCTTATCAAAAAAGAGAAAAAAGTTAATTTCCTATGACCAGCACAAGCTGTTAACCTGTTAAGAAAGCTCAATTTCCCCAGCATTCTAGAACATAAATATACATCATATCTGTTTCTTTAAAAGCACCTCAGGATGAAGATGAGGAGGACAAATAATATAAAGCCAGGAGCAAAACACCAACCAGGATCAATTCTTCATTCTCTGTGTGGTTGGCAGCATTGGTCAGAAAGTCACTTCTCTGTTGCGATGGTCATGGTGCATTTGAATATTTAGATTTTTAGAGATTTCTTATCATCCTGCTAGGCATATGCACGTATTTTTTGTTCTCTTCATGGAATAATCATCAGTGCTTCCTGAGAGGCTCGAACATGATCACTGGCCAGATTCCAAAGAAAAACTGTGAAAAATAAGTTAGGACAAAATGAGAGAAAATTGCTCTACATTGTTATCCCTGAAATCAATGAGAAAAAAAAAATCCATTGGGCTATGACTGTAGCACATGGTAGGTTTGCTAGTGACTATCCTGGTAGTAAGTAGCCTAAGCACAGTATACTCCTTCCACCAAGATCCTTGCACCAGATCTTGGACACTATTTTCATTTAATTTATTGGATGTATTAAGCATCTACAAATGTGTCAACCATGGATGTGAACAGTTAATCTCTAATCCTTAAAACAACCATATAATATAGCTATTAGCAGCTCCTTTTTATTGTTTAAGGAACTGAGGCTTAAAGAAGAGACTTGTCTGAGATCATGTAGTTATAAATGGAAGACTTAAGGTTTACTGTCTCCTGGTCCAAAGCCTGTGTTTGCTCCACAACTTCTTCACATCCCCTTTCTTTATGTACATCCATTGCATCCTCCCGACACCCTCCACGCCAACACACACACACACACACACACACACACACACGCCACACACACTCCCCTAAGGATGTAGACTTACTTTCACTTTTGGCCTGTATCTCAGGTAAAGTGTTCTTGTATATAAACTGAAAGAGAAAGGGAAGGGGAAAATTCTTCAGGCTAATTTTTAATTCCCGAAAACTAGTTTACAGACAAATTTTACCACAGTGCTTTTGTATATACAAAGAAAAAAACCACATTGGTATATCTTTTGTTCATTCAATAACTATTTTTTGGAGTATCTTCTCTGCAAAACACTTGGCAAGATGCTAAGGAAGGCAAGGAAATGACCTCAGGATTTATAATTTAGTAGTGACCATTCCACCAATGCTTGATATGATTCATATCACACTATTGATTCATATCCTTACTTGAGGATGAGAAAATTGAGCACAATGGAGTACTACTCTGCCATAAAAGGATAAATTCGAGTCATTTGTAGGAAAACGGTTGCACCTTGAGACAATAATGTTAAGTGAAATAAGTGAGACACACAAGCTTAAATATTACATGTTTTCTTTTATATGAGAAATACGAAGTATAAGTAATTTAAAAAGCAAAATAAAAGACAGATAATAGGAAACAGGGACAAGATCTTTTGGAAATGGGAAGGGGAGCAAGAGATTGGGGCAGATGGAGAGAAGAAAAAGGGAAGGGGAAATAAAGAGAATTAAGATTTGTTATGTATGTGTACCAACTTCCTACAATGAATGTAATCATTATGTACTGCAAACATGTACTAATAAGAATAAAAAATAAAAGTTAAAAATAAAATCCAAACAAAAGGGACTTCTTAATGTCATCCAGTGTCAGAGGCAAAGCTGGAACATAAATTCCTGATTCTGTCTCTAACATTTTATACTTATATCATCCTATTCAAAGGAGAAAAAACCCCACCACTAATACCAGATTTAAATGTTTCTTACCTGAACAGGATGTGAAGATAAGAACCAAGGCCAGTTAAAATATGCCACCATGCATGAAACTGTGTGGTAACACCTAGGATAGGTGGCATCTTCTTTCGAAAGTTCCTATGGTGGGGGGATTGCCATGTTAAATGCTGACAGTGTTAAGAGTATTTTGAAATACCATTCTTAAATATGTCAATCATCTAATTTCCTTCAGTCTGCTGCATTGTTTCCTACAGTGTATTCTGAGAAATATAATTTCCAGTAGGAACTACTAGAAATATATTCAAGTTAATGTAGGAAACATTACAGAGATTACTGCCCTCTTAAAAATACTTTTAATATATAGTAATAGGTTGAAGGCTTTGAAAAGTTCTGCCATAAATAAAGGAGTTTATCTTCATTTTTCTTAAGGTAACTACTAATCCATGGAACTTATTTTTTCAGGTAATACTTATTACTTCGTGGAACAAGTATTTTCTAGAATCCACTTTGGGAAACATGTATCTAGTTAACTATCCACTTGAGAAAATGGATAAACGCTTCTCTTATCACCTTGGTATAGAACTATTCTATAAAATTCTTTAATATTTGTCAGGTGTGGTGGTGCGCACCTGTAATCCTAGCACTTGGGAGGCTGAGGCAGGAGAATTGTCATGAGTTCTAGGCCAGCCTGGGCTACATAGTGAGACCCTGTCTCAAAAACAACAACCCCACCTTTAATATCTATTATTTAATCTCATAGTCAGTGGTTCTTTGAAGAAGCTATTATTAGCTCTTCTTAGCAGATTAGGAACTTAAAATTCAGAGAGTTAATTGAGTTACCCAAGTTACTCAACTGGTGGCACAGTTGGGTCTCACATTATAGCTCTTTTTTTGCGGGGGGGTACCAGGGATTGAACTTGGGTCCTTGCGCTTGCAAGGCAAGTGGCAGAACCACTGAGATAAATTCCTGGCCCCAACATTATAGATCTTTTTGATTAAGTTGATCTTAACATTTCTTAGAGGAGAAAAACCAACGTGATGTGTCAAATTATTTTTTTTGATATCCCCATTAATTTTTGAGACAGTTACTATCTCTAAGAGCCTGCACTGTATATCAGTGGTTCTCACTCAGGGGATGATGATCTACTCAGCAGTATCAAAGCTCTCCTGGGGGTTCTGCTGTTATTCCTGATTTAGAATCACACACTTAGATCTTAGTTTTCGAAGTAAGGTGCATTACTTGTTTGTCTACACTTAAAGTCTAAGTTTACTCAGTGTTTTACTATGGAGACTTTCACACATATGCAAAAGTAGACAAAAATAATACATCTATTATCCAATGTCAATGATTATCGATTTATAGTTCAATCTGTGTCATCTAAACCTTTATCCACTTCTCCCTCCCATGTTATTTTGAAGTAAGTCCCAGATAGTGTAGCATTTTATCTCTAAATATTTCAGTATGTATCTCTAAAAGATAGACTTCTTTAAAATATGACCACTTAACCACAATACCATTTTTATACCTGAACTAATAATAATCCCTTAATATCATCAATATTTAATTTATCAACCAGAGTTCCAAATTTCTCATGTTTTTATTTTTGTTTTTTTACAGTTGGTTTATTTGAATCAGGATTCAAAAGAAGGCTAACACATTGCATTTGGTTAATAATTTGTTAAGTTTCTTATCCTTACATCCCATTCTGTGCACCCCCTTCCCTGCCCCTGTGGAGATCAGATCATTCAACCCGTAAGTTTTCCTAGTCTGAATTTTGTGGACTCAGCACCATCCTGTGGTGTTATTTGATATATCCCTCTGTCCTCCACATTTATGCAAAACTGACAGGTCATAGAATTTTGAGTTGCAATGACCCATTAATTTAATCTACTTAAAACAGATTTTAGGAAAGATGAGGCCCAGAAAGATAGTGTATTAGTGATAAAAGTCCAGAGCCCTAAGTTTAAGATTGAAATTTATCAATACATAATTGCTGACAAGATGGTAAAAGGAACACTAATCTTTATCAGAAAAGAACACTAACCATACAAAAGTAAAATTTTATATACATGTATTTCATATGCTTATTACAAATCATGTTTTTACAAATCATTTTTATTTACTCAATAAAACAGATTAGGCATGTATGAAAGATGTGGTTAAAATGAGACTAACTACAATTGTATGATGCATACCCACAAAAGACCCAAAGCCTTCAGAGGTAATGAAATACTCTCAGGTTCAAACTTTTAGGTAATTTAAATAGGTTATTTCTAGAATTTAACTTTATTGTGCTGTACATACCTTCTAAATGTTAACACTACAAAAAATCCATTTTAGAGCAGTGATATTTTTATATGCCTATGAAATTCTGTTTAGTAGAAGGCTTCCAAGAATATTTCTCAAGGAATAAAAATATATCTTACCTCAGCGAATCACAAAAGATGTTATCTATGTTCCATAATAAAAATCCCAATAAAAATATACCCAAGGATGTATAACCTAGTCCTCTAAGCCATGGATAAGCCCTGTGGGGAAAAAAGAAAAGCAAAATGAAAAATTTCCAAGTCATATTATAATCAGAGCTTGAAGCTATCACTTTCATGAGAAGGAAAGGTTTTTAGCATTAAAAGAAAAATACTAAATTCTTTAAAGTACGTATGTCTTCACACACCGCACAGACACAGATACACACACACACACACACACACACACACACACACACACATTTTATAGAAACAAGGTCTTCCTTTATAGGCCAGTATGGCCTTGCACTCCTGAGCTCAAGTGATTTTCCTGCCTCAACCATCTAAATCTGTGTATCTGCCAAATATTTTTAGCCATTAAAAGGTACTGAAAAAGAATTAGCCACAAAGACTTCACTAAGTATTTCAGTGAGGTAATCCACAAGCACTCAACAACTTTTTTGGTGTAATAGAAGAGATAGGGGGCTGGTTGATTAGAATTAACACGGATTGAGTCACATGCTCTGGCAGGCTAAGTTACACTCACATAAATATTCATTAAATCACTTAATAATATGTATTGAGTGCTTACTATGTGCCATGTATTATTGTAAGCCTGTGAGACAGTGAAAACAATGTCTTTGTTCTCAGTGAACTTATAATATAGTTGGGGGGAGGTAAACAAGTAAATAAGTGCATAATGGTTATAAATGTTTTGCAGAAAAATAAGGCCTGGTAAGAGTAGAGTGATATGAAATATTATTTAGATTAGCTATTCATATACATATCCTCCCTCCACCAAATTTTCAAATAAACCATTTGAGACAGGCATTTTTTAACTTCATTGCTGGGGAAACTGAAGCATAGTAAGTTAGTGAAAACAGTAACAGCAGCTTATTCATTTTTTATCACTTCCATGAGTAAACTGTATACTGTATATTTAAAGAATACATCTGGTGAATACATCTGTATATACCCACAAAACTACTTCACAATCAAGATAACAAATGTCAGATTTTTTTGTTTTTTTTGGTACCGAGGATCGAACTTGGGTGCTTGCACTTGTGCAGCAGGTGGTGAAACCACTGAGCTAAATCCCCAGCCCAAATGTAGTTTTGCACAGATATGGGTCTCTGACAGATTTTGGTGTTTTTTTTGGTACTGGGTATCAGACTCGGGTCCTTGCACTTATGTAGCAGGCGGTGAGACCACTGAGCTAAATCCCCGGCACAAGATAACAAATGTCTATCACCTCCAAAAGTTTACTTTGCATTACTTTAAAAAGGGTTTTATAGTTTTATTGTTTGGCTTCTTTCACTTGCCATTTTGAGATTCATCCATGCTGTTATGTGTGTCAATATTTCATTGCCTTTTATTAATGAGCAACACTGCATTGTATGGATATAGCACAATTTATTTGTCCAAATACTGGTGGAGCGGTGTGGTGGTGAATGCCTGTAGTCCCAACACTTGAGGAGTGCTGTGAGTTTGAAGCCAGTGGGCTACATAGTGAGTGCAAGGACAGCCAAGCAGATAAGCACTGTATCAGAGAGGACATATGGATGGCAAATAAGTACATGAAAACATGATCAATAATATTAGTCATGCCTGAGTCGCGTGGAAGACACTGAATCAGGCCGCTGCAGACAGGTAGGTCTGCAGACACCCTACTGAGGTCACGAGTAGTGCAGAAGAAGCCAAATCAGCCTCCTGCAGACAGGCAGGTCTGTGCACGCCCTGCTGAGGTCTGGAGTCCCGCAGAAGATGCCAAATCAGCCTGCTGCAGACAGGCAGGTCTGCGGACATGCTAACGAGGTCCCGAGTCGTGCAGAAGATGCAGAATCAGCCCGCTGCAGACAGGCAGGTCTGCGCATGCCCTACCGAGGTCCCGAGTCGCACGGAAGACACCGAATCAGCCCGCTGCAGACAGGCAGGTCTGCGGACACCTTACCGAGGTCCCGAGTCCTGTGGAAGACGCCGAATCAGCCCGCGAACCGGCAACAATCTACTGGACCCCCCACCCCCCACTCCTCTGTACAGACACCTGGTTCCACACTACAAAGACACAGAGGACACCAGACCACCAGACCAAGGTACTGAGTCCCGCAGCTCCCGGCCCAGAGGCAGGGGCTTCTGAGCCGCCATCCCACTGCTCCTGGTCCAGAGGAAGGGGCTTCCCAGCCACCATCCCTCCCACTGTTCCCAGCCCAGAGGAAAGGGCTTTTGGGCCACCTTCTGTCCTGCCCCTCCTGGCCCAGAGGAAGGGGCTTCTGGGCCACCATCCCTCCCACCGCTCCCGGCCAAGAGGTAGGGGCTTCTGAGCCGCCACTGCACTGCTCCTGGACCAGAGGAAGGGGTTTCCCAGCCACCATCCCTCCCGCTGCTCCCAGCCCAGAGGAAAGGGCTTTTGGGCCACCATAACCACCGCTGCTCCCATCCCCTGTCCCACCTCTCCCAGCTCAGAGAAGGTAATCCATGCAGGCACCAACAGCGCTCCCCCCCCCAGTTGAAATGAGAAAACACATAAATAAGTCTCAAAACCAGACTTCCAGATCACCTACAGCAACCCCAAATGGAAATGAGATGGAACACTCTGATACTCAAC
>NW_004624863.1:63690-82471 GCF_000247695.1 Heterocephalus glaber | reverse complement strand
GAGAAATGTAATTGTGTTGTATACCTACAATGTACCAATAAAAGAATTTAATTAAAAAAATAATAATATTAGTCATTAAGGGAATGAATATTAAAAACAGTGAAATACCACTATAGTGGTAGAATACCACTGAAATAGAATACAGCAAAAGTGAAAAGAACCGACACAACAAGGTTTGATGAAGATGTGGAACAACTGGAACATTCATGTATCGTGATGGAAATGGAAATAGGTACCATCACTTACGAAAACATTTTGGGGGGCTGGGGCCCTTTCCTAGAATATACAAGGGGTTCCATCTCCAAGACCAAAAAAGAAAGAGGGAACAACTGACATTATCTTAAGAAGTCAAATATCCATGTGCGATACATCCCAGCCATTCCTCTATTTACCCAAGAGAAATGAAAGCATATTTCTAAACAAGCTCTTAATCATGAACATTCATAGCTGCTTTATTTGTAATGGTTGAGAACTAGAAACAAAAATTCCACCACCATTTGGTTTTTGTTTGTTTTGTTTTGGAGACAAGGTCTCACTATATAGTTCAGGGTGGCCTTAAACTCACTATGTATCCCAGGATGGTCTCACACTCATGGAGATCCTCCTGACTCAGCTTCCTGAGTGCTGGGATTACAGGTGTGTGCCACCATGCCTGGCTTTTCAACCACTGAATTTACTGAAAGGACATGCTGGTCTGATTCTTGGTTTAGCAGCAACCATTCTTTTGTGTTTATATAATTCTGGTTTTGTTTGTTGTTTTGCTCTGTACTGGAACCACAAAGTTTTCTACATTATTTTAATTCAGGTGTTGCAGTATAGTTTTTTTTTTTTATGTTTGCAGTAAAATTTTAGGATCTGTCTCTTCACCATGGAGAAAAGAAATCTTTTTGGTTCTTTTCAACGTAAGTGCTTATCTAAATAATATACTTAGGAGCCACTGGGCTTAAAGAAGGAAGTAAATGAGGCTCAAATACTTAGGCACTGAGTGCCTCTTTCTCCAGTTCCCAAAAGCAGTCCTCCACCACTGAACTCCATCCTCTCAGGGGCTCAATGAAGGCAACTAGTCTGATGCAAATGTAGACAAGAGTCTGATGAACTGGATTTGTGCACAGCCAGTACCAAACCCATTAGGTTCCCAATAAGATAGACTAAACCCTGAAGAAACTTCTGGCTTGAGTTTTCTAGCATCTTGAAAGTGGCTAAAATGGTCATAAGCACCTGAATGGATTGCCAGTCCATCATACACACTATTATAGTAGGGAAGATGGAGATAGCACTGCCTGCCATGTGTACTCTGAGGAAGTTCATGGGAATCTGAGGAGATCCAAGGCAACAGCCAGCAGTGCTTTCCCATCAGGATCCAGTCTGTCTCTTGCATGCTGGTATCAGGCACTTGTCTGTTCAAGTAACTGAGTTGGTACAGTGAGTCTCCCTGGCCACTGGCCTGGTCACTTTGGCCCTTGCTGCCTCTTCCAAGCTGGCTCAGCTCAATGGTCCACTTGAAATATCACCCTTGGCTGGCTACCAGGACTCCCTGGGCTATCATAGCAAATGCTACTTCCTAAACCCATGAAAGTCCTCATGTTGAAAGGTACTCTTGTTGCCAATGTTTTTTATTATTATAGTTTGTGTTTTTGTATCTTAATTAACAAATCTTTACTTAAACAAAGGCTACAAAAACTTATATTTTCTACCACAAGTCATAATTTCAGCTTTTACATTCAGGGATATGATTCACTTTTCTTAATTATATTTTTATAATGGAGTGGGGACTATAGCTCAGGGGTATGGTGCTTGCCTAGTGTATGCAAGGCCCTGGATTTAATCTCCAGCACTTTAAAACCAACCAACCAAAAAAAAAAAAAACCCAAAACACAACAAAACAAAAAACCACAAACTAAAGCAGAACTAAAAAGTTTATTGTTTTCATAAGAATATTCCATTTTTCCACAGAATTTGTTGAAAAGGTGACCCTTTCTTCACTACTTTGGCCTATTTACTAAAGGTCAGGGCATGCAGGTCTGTTTTTAAATGTTGTATTGATCTTCATCCTTAGCACAGAGACATTTTCTTAATTGGTGCAGCATAGAGTCACTCACACAGGGTTAAGTTCCCCTTCCTTTTTGTGCTGGGGAGGAAACCCAGGTTTCACGTGTGCTAAGCACATGTTCTACTACTGAACTACACCCAGCCCAAGTTTTCTTTGTTCTTTTTCAAAGCTGTTTTAGCTATTCCAGATCCTTTGGATCCCATGTAAACATGAGAATCAGCTTCTCAATTTTATCATATGGAAAAATGTGTTTCTCCATATATTGATAATTTGGTTAAATGTAGAATTCTATAGGCTGTAATTTTTCCTTAGAAATTTGAGAGCACTGATCTATCTTCCAGTTTCTAATGTTTTGGCAAGTTCAAAACCAGTCGAATTTCTGACCTTATGTTATGTCCACTTGCCTCTCAACTCTATAAACTTATGGAATCTTTCATTGTTAGATTATTCCACAATTCTTATGGATCTATTGCCATCAATTGTGGTGGGTATTCAGTGGGTTCTTTCAAGGTAGTAACTCATGTACTTCAATTGTAAGATATTTTCTTGAGTTATTTCAATGATTTCTTCACTCTCATTTTCTCTCTTCCCTGCCCCCTTTTACATGTTGGCTCTTTTATTCTAGTTCAACATTACCTATTCAGTAATATTCCTACAGAGTCTCTTCTATTTTCAATTTTTTTTTTGGTACTGGGGATCGAAGTCGGGACCTTGCACTTGCGAGGCAGGTGGTGGCACCACTGAGCTAAATCCCCAGCCCCTATTTTCAATTTCTTTTCCCTTCTTCCTTTCTCTTTTTTTCTTTTGACCTATACTCAGAGACATTATTTATTTTATTTATTTTTTAACTGCTGGTGACTGAACACAGGTATTCACTCATGCTAAAGGAAGAGCTCTACCACTGAGCTACATCCCCAGCTCCAGGGTGGATTCTTTTTTTTTTTTGGTACCAGGGATTGAACTTGGGACCTTGAGTTTGCCAGGCAGGCGGTGGAACCACTGAGCTAAATCCCCGGCCCCATGTTTATATTTTTGAATGTTTTGAGGTAGATTCTCTGAATCTTCCTATTTAAACTAGCACCCTGTTCTTCTTCTTCCTCCTCCTCCTCCACCTCCTCCTCCTTCTTCTCCCTCTCCCTCTCCTTCTCTTTCATCTTTTTTTGCTTAAATTCTTTTATTGGTACATTTTAGGTATACAATATGTTTACATTTATCATTGGGTGCTTGTACCTGTACATGATGTATCTTGGTTGTTATTTTTTTCCCCATTACCTGTGAGCCCTTCATCCCCTCCACCTTTCCCTATTTACATAGACTTCGTTTCCATTTTTTTTCTTTTCTCATAATTTTTCCTATTCTTTCCTTTCCCCATCTCCTCCCACCACCAGTATCTCTTTGGACCTTTTCCTATTTCAAAGTATCAATTATTAGTTATTAATCATTTTAATCCTTATTTACACTCTCAGTTTCTCACACTAGAGAAACTATTCGGTATTTACACATGTGTGTCCTATTTACTTCACTTAAGAGTATGGCCTCAATATGCATCCATTTAGCTATAAATGACTCTAGTTTCTCGTTCTTTATGGCTGAGTTCTTTATGGCTCCATTTTATAAAAAAAAACAACACATCTTCTTTATCCAGTTTCCAGTTGATGGGCACTTGGGCTGTTTCCAAGCTTTAGCTATTACAAACTGTGCTGCTATAAACATGGGTGTACATATATCTCTGTGGTATGATTCTTTTAATTCTTTTGGGAAAATACCCAGCAGGGGAATAGCTGGGTCAAATGGGACCTCCAGCCCTAGTTCTTTGAGGTATTTCCACACTGATTTCCATAGTGGTTGCACCAGTCTGCACTCCCACCAACAATGGAGAAGGCTTCCTTTCTCTCCACACCCCCGCCAGCATTTGTTATTGGTTGATTTCTTTAGAGCACCCACTCTTTCTGGGGTGAGGTGGAATCTCAGTGTTGTTTTCATCTGCATCTCTCGAATGACCAGTGATGTTGAACATTTTTTCATATGTTTATTTGCTGCTTTTACTTCTTTGTCTGAGAAATGTCTGTTCATTTCAGATGCCCATTTTTGAATTGGGTCTTTGAATTTGGGGGTCTGATTTTTTTCAGTTCTTTATATATTCTAGATAACTATTCTTCTTTTTCTGAGACAGTGTCTTGCTATTCCAGGCTGGCCTTGAACTCAATATGTAGCATAGGCTGGCTTCAAACTTGCAGCAATCCTCCTGCCTCAGCCTTCCAAGTGCTGGGATTATAGGTGTGTGCCACCATGCCTGGTTTAGCATCCTATTCTTTTTGGGTTTTTTTGGTACGGGGGCTGGAACTCGGGTCCTTGCGCTTGCGCAGCAGGCGGCAAAACCACTGAGCTAAATCCCGTCCCCTTAGCATCCTATTCTTGATTCACAGGAACAGTACTATCTATGGGAATATTAATGAATTTATGATATTTGCTATCTCTGATATTTTCTTCTTCCTGCATAAATTCATTCTTCCAAGTTGATTTTTTTCTTTATTACTTGTTTTGGTCTCTATCTTTTATATTTAATACATTCATTATATGTCGGGCATTGTCTCTTCACTTTTAGTAGTCTAAAATGGGAAATTAAAAAGGTGTTTGAAGTCTCTGAACTAGTAATCTTCACTATAAAGTTATTTTGCTGGACTAATAGTTGGGGAAACCCAATATTGGCTTTTTTTTTTTTTTTTTTTTTTTTTTTACCTTTTGGGCTGTTCCTAAAAGAAGACTCTGTTTTCTGCCCAGATTCCACCATCCATTCCACAGTACTGAATAACTGCAGAAATCTGAAGGTTTATCTTTGGAAATAATAATTTATCTAGATTGTATTTGCCAGGCACTGCTGAACCTGTGACTACCACACCAAAATTAAGGAAATTGGGTGACCTTATTGCATTTTGAATGCTAAATCCAAGACCTCCAGGTGGGTTATACCACCTAGAGTTCCTGGTTTAGGATTGGCTTTCCTGGGTCAATTTAAGGAAGCTAGCAGTAGTCTACCTTCCAGCTTCTAAACATTTCTTGCGTCTTCTAGCTTGTGCTTTTTAATTAAATGTTTTTGTTGTAATCTTAGTAGGTTAAGAAGGAAGCAAAATTAGATACTGGATGATCTTTAACACTGTATGTTTTCTCTTTCATTAATTAATTTCTACCCCTTATTATTTCCATTCTTCATTTCTCTTAAGGTTCTATATCCCTTCCTCCCTCCTCTCTCATTCTGGACTGCACCCAGTGTCTTCATATTGAACTACCACCCATGCTGATTAATTTTTTATTTTTTTGAGACAGGATTTTGCCAAGTAACTAAGTTGCACATGCTATGCTCAAACTTGTGACCTTCCTGACTCAGATTCTCAAGAGTGCTGGGATCACAGGCATGCACCATGATGCCCAGCTGTTTTCTAATTCTTGAAGTTAGATGCTTAGTTCATTATTTTTCAATCTATTTCTAATGTAAACATCTAAGACTATAAATTTCTTGAAAGAATCACTTTAGCTATATTCCAGTCTGGTGTGTAGTATTTTCACTGTAATTTAATTCTATGCATTTTTATATTACCAATGTAATTTTTTTTTTACTTCATGAGTATTCAGAAATGTGAAGTTTTTTGTTTGTTTGTTTGCTTATTGTTTGAGACAAAGTCTGCTTGTGTTGCCTAGCCAGGCCCTGAACCTCTTGGGTTCAGTGATTCTCCTGTCCCAGCCTTTCCAGTAGCTGGGACTGTAAGTGTATTTCACTGACCCTAGATAGCAGTGTGGTTTTGGAAGCTTCCAAACACATGGGCTACTGTGATGAACTGTTTTATTTAAACCAACTACCCTGGACCCAGAGAATGCTGTACATGATACCAATTGTTTAAAGTTTGTTGAATTTGCTCTAAGGCTAATATAGGGTATATTTAATAATAATTCATGGATGCTTGAGAAGATACTGAGTGTGATAGTTAACTGTTGTGTCAACTTCAGTAAGAAATGCCCAACTGACAGATTAGCATAGTTCTGGGTGTGGCTGAATGGATTTAGTGAAGATAGAAGACCTACTCTGGGTGTGAGTGGCACCAGCCAATAGGCTTGTATCCTGAATGGAATAAAAAGGGAACAGAAGAAGGAAGTCTTGCTTTCATTTCTTTGGAGGAGCTCCAGTCTTCATTATCAATTCCAGACCCTTCAGCCTTCCAGCTCAGACTCTTCAGCCTTCCAACGCAGACCCTTTGTCTACCAACTAGGCTCCGCAGTTAGCTCCAGGTCTTCCACTTTTAACTGGACCATTCAGCTCTATGGTGCACAGACAACCCTTGCCAAAGGGCTTTCTTCCACACCTGACCCTGTAGGCAGCCATTGTACGCCTACCTTGTATATCATATATAATATATATTATTATATTTAATCTGTTACTCTAGTGAGCCTTGACCAATACACTGACTTTCACTTTATTTTCAGTGTCTCATTCAGATGGGCCTTAAACTGGTAATCCTCTTGCCTTGGCTTTCCAAGAAGCTGAGATTACAGGTGTGCACCACTACACTTGGCTCCCCATGCATTCTTTAATTGTTGAGAGTATTAGATCATTCTGCTACTGTGCTACCCACATTTTATCTATATCGTTATTCATTTATTTTGTCTGAATTACTGAGATATTTTTCTATTACTGAGTTAAAAAAAATCTCTGCACAAAGAAGTATTATCTATCTGTCTTTTAATTATGTCAAGTTTTGCTTAAAAATTTCCATGAAAGTTTAGAACTGGCATGTTTCTGGTAAATTGAATATTTTATTACTGATACAGAGAACATGTGCTTTAAATAGTGCCTTGAATTTTTGTCTATTATTACAATTTCTAATCCACTTTTCTTTTGGATTCAGTTTTTGGAATTCATTTACTCCTCCATGTTTTTGGAAGATATTGTAAAGTCAATTACTGTTTTTTTTAGTGGTTACTGAGTATGCACAAGTAAAAACTAAATAATAAGAACTTTAGGAATTATTTAACTTTGGTCATTCCCCTCTATCTTGTATGCTATTTTGCCTACCATTTTAGTTCCATTTTGTGTATTTTCAGTCTCTCAAATAATATATTATTATTGTAAGCAGTCACAATTTTTGTTCAAATATTCCTATTGCTTTATCATTTTTTTCTCCCTTACCGTTCTTTCTTGCATCTCAGCTCTTGCTCCTAAAGAATATCTTTTAGAAGGTCTTTTAGTGAGGTGTACATTAGTCCCCCCAATCTGCATGGGGTATGTTCTAACACTTCCAGTGGATGTCCTAAACTTTAAAGTAGAACCAAACCTTATACTGTATACTCTAGCCTATGTATACATACACAAATTTAGTGACTTTTCTACTAACCATTTATCATGCATTGTTGGCTCTTAACTTTTGCAGCATGAGGTGACAACAAAATTACCTTGAACTGTTTTCCTTTTTCACAATTAACAGATGGAAAATTAATTCTTATTGTAGATCTCAGCATATGATACCTTTTTCTTATTAAGTTGAGAATGTTTTCTTTTTCATTTAAAGGAAGCACTCAGGGGCTTGGGATTTAGCTCAGTGGTTCCACTGCCTGCCCCGCAAGCTCAAGGACCCGAGTTCAATCCCCGGTACCCGCCCCCCAAAAAAGGAAGCGCTCAGGCTTCTCGTTGGCATATCGAAATTTCCAGCAATTCTACTCTTGCACTTTGGGGCCATCATTAAAATAAGGATTAGTTGAATACAAATACATACCTGGTAGTTGACCTGGTAACTGAGATGAGACAGTTACTATGTGACTAATAGGCAGGTAATATATACAGTATGGATTTGCTGGTCAAAAGGATAATTCACATTCACAGTGAGATGAAGTGGGATGGTGTGAGATTTCATCCTGCTACTCTGAAAGGAGTGGAATTTAAAACATGAATTGTTTATTTTTTGGAATTTTCTACTTAATATTTTTGGATTGGGCTTGACTGGACACAAAACTATAGAAAAATTTGTATTGCCAAACTCCATTCTCACTCTACTCTTAAAAGATATTTGGTATAGAATTCCAAGTTGATGGTTATTTCTTTCAGCACTTTGAAGGTAACAGTCTGCTGTGTTTTGGCTTCCACTGTTGCACTACTAATTCTGCAGTAGATAAATTATTAGTCCTTTGTTACTAACATGTCTTTTATTTTTAGATGCTTTAATGAACTTTGGGTTTCAGCCAAATCAGTAGGTTTTTTTCTATCAGTATCCATCAAGATTCATTTGCAACAACAGAAACAGTTCTCTTTTAAGTAGAAAGTAATTTTATACTTTCACTCCGAACAAAAATGCTAAATGAACAAAATGAAGTCTCTCCTGGAATGACTCATGGACACTGCCACATACAAATCTAAATAGTTGTGTTAGTATACTTCATATATTATAAACCACAACCAAATGAAATTTTTCTTTGTCACAATTAGAAAGCTAGAGAATCGGGAAGCCTTTGAACCAACTATAGTATCCAGTATTACAGATCAAGTAGCTGCCATCACAATTGTTTGCTCCAATCACTAGGCATATTCTAGATCCACACCAATAAGTGGATGCCTTACATACAACCACCTCTTCTCCCTTACTGAATACGGTTTTCAAGTCTCATGTGAATACATGTGATTGGCAGAACCAGAATGCTATACGAAACCTTACCTGGAAAGGAGATACTAACTTTTTAGTACCTATAGAACAGGAAGACTGACTTTAAGAAGGTTGGAATGAGGCTGGAGAGGGGTATCTCTTATATTTTCTGCACTTGAGAAAGATTTCCTTTTATTTTCTTGCTAAGATTTGTTGTTGTTCTTGATGATGGAGTTGTGGGTTATCAATTATAGAAAATTCTCACCTATTATCTCTTTTTAAAAAACCTTTTCTGTTCTTTTTGAAACTGCAAAGACATAGGTTGTTTCTCTGATGTTTTCTGGCTTTTTTTTGTACCAGGGATCAAACTTGGGACCTTGTGCTTGTGAGGCAGGCACTGGAACCACTGAGCTAAATCCCTGGCCTTCTGGCTTATTTTTTTAGACTTGTCTAATTATTAATTTTTTTCTTCACTTGTGTTGATACTCTTTTGACTTATCCACTGAGTTTTTTTTAGGTACCGGGGATAGAGCTCAGGACTTTGCACTTGCAAGGCAGGCTGCGGTGCCACTGAGCTAAATCCCTGGCCCTCCACTGAGTTTTTTATTTCAATGATTTTATTTTTCACGCCAGTTCTTTCTCTTTCATATCCTGTTTTTCACTTTTTAATAATCTCCTATTACTTGACCTCATTTTCATTTTACCTTTATTTCATCAAACATTTTCTAAATAGTTCCATTGTACTTCAGCATCTGATTTGAGGGAGTTCTTTTGTTTTTCCTGTCTTTTGCTTATGGTGGTTTATTTCTTTCTGGGTTTTTGGAATTATTGATTATGTGTATATATTTGACCTCCATTTGTAGAAATTCTGAATGGTCTACAATAAAGATATATGCATTTCTTTTTTAGGTATAATTATTTATAAACTATATATCTATATAATTGTATTAGTATACTTCATATATTATAAACCATAACCAGAAAGATATATAATTAAATAAAATAACAGATTAAAATTATAATATTTTCTTATTTCATCTCAAGAGATATTCAGCTCAGCCCCTCACTCTATAAATGACCATCATATACTGAAAAGCCATGATCTTCTGGATTATTAAATGGTATTTTTTTCCTAAGGAGACTCTTGTTACTGAGACTGAGAAAATTACAGAGAATGAATTGTACTTCTTGGGGCTCTTCGCCTTCTACTGCTGTTCTCTGACTTTTCTTCTGTTTGTTAGGGAGCGGAGATGGTTCTTTGAAGTCACCTAAATTTGTTTCTTCCAAATCTCAGTAAAATGGCTACTCCAGAAAGATGTGTCATAGATATTACACTCTTTTGCAAAATGCCTGCACAGAATTGGGAGTGTGCCTACTCTGGTTGGAGAAGCATGCAGTAAGTAGTACTTGGAGTTAATCTGAAAAACTGGCATGACTTGGTCCTTGCAATCAGGAGAGACATGGGAACAGCTAGGCTTCCAGGGGCATGGTGGCACCTCAAGGGCACCATCCTTTACAAATTCTCAGAGAAGTCATCTTTTTCTACCTAAAATCGATGGCTGAATGACAAGTTGCACTACTCTCTTCTTTTACTGGAGAGCAAAAATTTTTTTCTGGCGCAGCCCTTCACAGACTATATAACTCTGTGATGGTACTGGGGTTGTATGTATGTGTGGATGGTGAAAGAGAAACAGTTCCAGCTGCCCATCTTAAACATGCCAAAAATTATCATCTGTTTTGAGGCTATTGAAGGTGAAGGCTCTGGTTTCTTGGTATCTTCAAATGCCTTCAAATTGACTATGATTTAAGCATTCACTTGTCACTCTAGTCTGCAGCTGCTTCTTTAGATGTGATGCTCAGAAATTTTGTTTCCTTTTCCTCTCCCTTCCTCTTTTTCCCCTTTCCCTACTCTTCCTCTATTTCTTTCTTTTTTCTTTTTCATAATACTGGGGATTGAACCCAGGGCCTTTGCATTGAGCTACACTGTAAAGCCTTTTGAGGCAGAGTCTCACTGAGTTACTAAGTGCCCAGGCTTGGCTCAATTTTGTGATCCTTCTGCCTCAGCTTCTGGGAGTGCTGGGATTATAGAAGTGTGCCACCATGCCTGGTTTGGAATTTTCTTTATATTCCTTTGAGTTCAGCTTGACATTTAAAGGACTGTATTTTATCTAGTTTTTTTTTTTTTTTTAGAATTTCTATGTATTTTGTTGCAGGAAGAATTTTCAAGTGTCTTTTCAGGCATATTTAAAAAACTAAACAGCAGTTTTAAAATTTCTAATTGATGCAATCCCAGTACTTGGGAAACTGAAGCAGGAGGATCGCCATGAGTTTGAGGCCAGCCTGAGCTACATAGTGAGTTCAAGGTCAGCCTAGACTATATAGGGAGGCCCTGTCTCAAAAAACTTTTTTTCTAGTTGATATTTTTGGATAAACAAGATACTAGCTTCTAGGGATTACCAAGTTAACCAAAACTTTAAGAAGTTCACAATGTGGTTGGGCAGACAGGCGAGTAAATAATAAACAATGCTAACTGAAATAATTACTAAGCAGAGATACAGAAAAAGAAGCAGTGGCAAGGCAGATCAAAGAAATGTATCTTTATTTCACTGTTGAAATGTGTGTTTATTTCGCTTCACAGTTGCTACTGTTAAGTATTTCTCATTTTCTCTTTTTTGGTGGTACTGGAAATTAAACCCACTGCCATGGCATTGAGCTATAGCCCCAGCCCTATTTATTCATTCATTTATTTATTTAGTGCTACCAGGGACTGAACCCAGGGCCTTCATACTGAGATACATCCCCAGCCCTTTCCTGGGGTGGGGTGGGGAGACAGGTCTTGTTAAGTCACTAAATTGTCCAAGCTGGGCTTGAACTTGAGAACCTTTTGCCACAGACTTCTAGAGTGCTCCCCCGCCCCACCCCCAGCTTAAAGCCAACTTCTGAGCAAAGAAAATTGCCAGACACATAGAGATATTTTATGACAAAAAGGTCAATCCACCAAGAAGGCATAGCAATTCTGTATACCAAACAACAGAGCTACGTGGGATATAAAAACTCATAGAAAGAAGATCCTAAATCATGTTTGGAGACTTTAACATTCCTCTCTCGACAACTGATAGAACTAGATGGAAAATCAACAATATAGAAAAATTCAACAATACCACTGTACATTAAAGAGTTATCTCAGTGGGCTTGGGGAGCACAAACACTGCACCTTCCAGAGAAAAGACTGGCCCTTGACTAACTCATGGGAGATAACATCTGATTCCTTGAAAAATTCTGTATAGTAAAAGACTTTATATACTTGACACTTTGGGTCATGATAGATAGTTCATGCTAGTATGATTTATAGTGAACACCAGTTTGTGTTTGCCTGGTGTCCTGAGCCATACTGTATCAGTTTAATCTCTAGATAATAATAATAATTAAGTATAATAGCTTTACTGAGTTTTGTGGGTCCTTCTAGTCAATCACTGTACCTGAGGGTGGTCTTGAGAACCCTGACATATTAAGTAACAGGACCTAGTCAATATTTATAGAAAATTTCTCTCAACGACAGTAGAATAAATTTTTTTTTGGTGGTATTGGGGTTTGATCCCATGACCTTCACACCCATCTCTTTTCATTTTTTGTTTTGAGGCAGGGCCTCACTAAGTCACCTAGGCTGGTCTTGCTTAACTTTGATCCTCCTGCCTCAGCCTTCCAGAATCTGGCTCAGAATATGTATTCTTTTCAAGTATACATGGAACATATGCCAAGGTGTCCTTGGCATAAGTATTCTTGGTATAGCAAAGTAAATCTCAATAAGTTTAAAAGAAATCATATTAGTATGTTCTCTGAGTATAATGGTATTAAATGAGAAATCAAGAAGAATGTTAACAAGAAAATATCCAAACACTTGAATGTTAAACAATATACTTCTAAGTAATCCATAGGTCCAGAAAAAAAATCTCATCAGACATTAAAAAAACCCCACATATATATATATATATATATATATATATATATATATATATATTGAGCTGACTGAAAATTAAAGTATAACAAAGTTGTGATACATTGCTAAAGTAGTACTGAGAGGAAAATTTATAACACCCAAAATGTTATGAGGAATGTGAAAAGTCTGAAATCAATAATATAAACTTCTACCTTAAGAACTTGGAAATAGAAGAGCAAAACAAGCCCACAGCAAGCAATAGGAAGGAAATAATAAAGAGAAGAAATTAGTGAAACTGAAAAGATGAGAAATATAGTCAAACAAAAATGTATTTTAAAGAGCAATAAAATTTGAGACACACCTAGCAAGGCTGATGAGACAAAGAGATAATACATCATCAATATCAGGAATGAAAACGATATCACTAACATAGCTCTGAAGACTATTATTATTTATAAAAAAATTTTTTTGGTACTGGGGATCAAACTTAGGACCTTGCTCTTGTGAGGCAGGTGCAGTGCTACTGAGCTAAATCCCCTGCAAGACTATCCTTATTAACTCTTGTGAACAACAACAACAAAAAAATGGGCAAAGACATAAGCAGATATTTCACCAAAGAGGATATATTAATGGTAAATAAGCACATAAAGGTATATTTAACACTATTAACCACTAGGGAAATGCAAAGTGTAGGGCAGTGGTACACAACTACTAGAATTGCTGAAATAAAAAATGATGACAACAATAAATGCTGGTGAGGATGCAGAGAAATGGATCATGGAGACATTCCTGGTGGGAATGTAAAAATGGTAGAGCTACTCTAGAAAAAGTTCACCAGTTTTGACAAAAACTAAAAAAATACAGTTTCCATATAACCTAGTAATTCTACTATGGGCTTTTATTCCAAAAAAAATTAAAATTTGTATTCACCCAAAAAACATACAGATGTTCACAGCAGCTTTATTTATGATAGCCCCAAACTGTAAATAATTTAGATGTCACCCTACAGGTGAATGGTTAAGTTGTGATATATGTATACCATAAAATACTACTCAGCAATAGAAAAGAATGAACTGTTGATATATTCAGCAATCTGGACTAATCTCCAGAGAATTATGCTGAGTTCAAAAACAATCTGAAAGGGTTATGCACTATATGACTACATTTATATAACATTCTTAAAATTATAAAAATGGAGGATAGATTAGTAATTGCCAGGGGTTAAGGACAGGGAGTAGAGGGTGAGGGCAGGGTGAAGTGGGAAAGAAGTAGATGTGGCTAGAAAAGGGCAACACAGGGATCTTTACAGAGAGGGAAATGTTTTGTATCTTGACTGTATCAATGTCAAATCCTGGTTGGGATATTGTATTATAGCTTTGTAAGATGTTACTGTAGGAGAAAATTGATAAAGGGTGCAGAGGATCTCTATTATTTATTGCAAATGCATGCATTTCTACAATCATCTCAAAATGAAAAGTTTATTTAAAAGAGAAAAACAACCAAATAAAAAAGAATAAACGGGCTGGGAATTTAGCTCAGTGGTTCCGCTGTCTGCCTCGCAAGCGGAAGGACCCGAGTTTGATCCCCAATACCAAAAAAAAAAAAAAAAAAAGAATAAACAAACAAACTGTACCACTTTCTTACTGAGGAACTGCTACATGGGCAGGACATAAAGAAGGTACTCTCATGAATGTTATTTCATTTCCATGAACTCTTATGAAAGACTATGGTCATTTCCCAAATGATGTATCATGGAACCCTATTTCTTTGTGACATTAATACCCTTCACTGAGAGGTGTTATGTAAAACAGGTTTCCTAGTAAGTTTCGAAAGATTAACAATACAGTTTTTAAAAGCTGTAGTATTGTTCAAAGTCTAATATCCTAGTCAATGTTATATATATTCAAAAAGATGCCATCATACACAGCTTTCCTCAAATTTTTTAATTTTCAAGCTCCTGTTTTCTCATGATGCCAATTAACAACTTGCCTGAAAAACTAGCATTCCTTATACTATAATAAATGTCAAGTTACAGATTTCTATCAATATGTCTGCTGGAGTTAGGTTTTATGTGTTATTTCAGTTTAGGGTAAAGATTTACTGTTATAAAGTCTAGATATACTTTAATCATAATGTTGATGGATAATGATCCAAGCTACTTACCATGTAACAATATAAACAGATCGAAGTACTAATGTAAAGACCAACATTCCATACATGACCTGAACAAGAAAGAAAAATGAAGTCAGTACAATCATTATTCTCTGGCAAAGGAAGTATATTTTGCCACCCAAATTAGCACTTTCAACTAAATGTAAACATTTGTTATCTTTCATTACATTTTTTTGAAACACAGAAATTTTATTTTATAAAACATACTTTGCTTCTGCAAAAATTATTTTAATCCATAACAACTCAGCTAAAACCAAAGGAAAAAGGTAAAAAATAAGGTATTTAAGAGTTACATACTTGATTTTCTACTGTTGTCCTTTAATTATTATAGTGTGTTGAAATTACAGTGAAAACATCTTAATTATCATGGTAATTCACAAACTTAAATTAAAAAAGAAAGTATCACATATTCTCAGGAATTTTGCACCATTGCCATTTCCTTAGCAATAACTTAAGTTTCTTCACTTTCTCATTTATTCACTTGCTGTTGTATATGATAATACAGATATGTTTTGTCTTCTACTATGTTTTTTTTTTTTTTTGGTACTGGGAATAGAACTCGGGGCCTTGCGCTTACGAAGCAGGCAGCAGAACCACTGAGCTAAATCCCTGGCCTACTCCTACCATGTTTTGAAGGAAGTTTGTTTTCATTGGACTCTCATTCTTATTACATAAAGTACTGGGGGAACTAGTCTCTGCTTTCTAAGCCAACAGATGAAAGCAACTGTCCTGGAAGATTCTGGTTTATCAAGTTCTGGAGGTTATGTCTAATTCACAGGGCAGGTTGCAGATTTGATGACTTCCATCACAAAAAACGAATTTTCAGGATGTGTCAGTAAAGTTTATTAAGCAGAATTTAAAGTATACATTTAAAGAAAGCAGAATGTAAGCCCTGAATAGAGAGGTGCTTTTCATTACACTGTTAGTTTTTTTTTGAGACAGGGTCTTGCTATATAGTCCAGGCTGGCCTTGAACTTACTATTCAGCCCTACGTGGCCTTGAACTTGTGGCAATCTTCCTGCCTCAACCTCTGAAGTGCTGGGATTACAGACATGAGCCACCATGCCAGGCTCATTACATTTTAAAGAGGGGAGAGGAAGAGGATGAAAAAAAGAATTAAGATGTGTTAGGTACATGTAACAACTCCCCACAAGAAATGTAATCATTATATACTGCAAACATTCACCAATAAAAGTAAAATAGTAAAAAAGTAATTGCAATTATATAATTAAGTTATGCTAACTTCTGAGGAAAAATTAAGAGCCTGCTTATAAAAAATATCAAAGTTCAACACCAATTTAAATTCTGAATGGTTACATGAGATTTTAAATATCTTCCAACACCTGAAGAAAAGGTAGTTTACTAGCTCCTTTCCTTCTCTTTAACTCTGAGCAAAATTGTGTTTCTCATTTTACAACAGTATAACTCTCAACTCTTTTTAATTCTCTTAAAGATTTCTGCATTCACATGGACCTTCTCCCTGTATTCTTTCTCCCATCCCTAGTCTCTAAAGAAAAGAGATGCCCATTTCTTCTTGACCAAGATTCAATCTGTTCTTCTATGCTCTTTGTTTCTACATCTCCTAGATTTAGCTCCTGTTTTTCATCTATATTGAACATTGGATGGGTATCACTACCTAAAAAATTGATCCTAGTGGGAGTATTTAACTTTTAAGTGCTAAATATTAAATACAAAAAACCCCCCATATAGACTACAACTGTACAGGTAGGAAAACACCTGTCTGATGCAGGAGTTAGCTCAGGAAATTGGCTGGAGAAAGAAGAGGGAGCTCTGCCTTGGAGCCTGCTTTCTGGGCTAGACCTATCTTGTGAGTTAAACATTAGCCCTGGATCAGGATATCCAGGTCTAAACACAAAGGGAGAAAGTAACCAGGTAACCTTGTTTCTACACAATAAGGCTCCATGCATAAGCCCAGTGGTTTCCGGCAATCCTTGGCTGACTCAGCTCTAATACTACGTCACTGACTATGCAGTTTCGATCCCTTTCCCTCAGTGAGCTTTGGATGTCATGTCAGTTCTTCCAAGGGCCATAAAAGGTTAAAGAACAAAAACCAAACTTTACTGCCTAAGAGATGGCAGATCCAAGCTGCTCACTGGCAGGGGTCAAACATCACACCAACCCTTTAATCCCACTCCAAAACCCAATGCTTAAAACCCTCAGCACCAAGCCTCTTCTGGGTCTTGAGCCCTTCTCACTGGCCTACTCTAAACCTGTGGAGTGCACTTTCATTTTCAATAAATCTTTGATCTTGCTCCTCCTTTTGGGTGTCCTGCTCAATTCTTTGATCAAGACATCAAGGACCTGGGCAACACCTCTGATTTGGTAACACTACCCAGGTTAGGAAATAGATTCCTGTTAAAATCCCAGAAGTCCTGCATGTGTTTATTCCCAATCCAACCCTCTGCCTACCTCCTCAGAGGAAACCACTTTCTTGGCTTTCATGATAAACATTTTTTTAAAAGAACTCCCACTCCCTTTTTTATTTATGGTGCTGGGGATTGAATTCAGGGCTGCACATTTGTTGGGCAAGCACTCTACCACTGAGCTACATCCCCAGCCCAATAAACATTTTCTTACTTTTCTTTATATACAGTATTTAATAATAAAATCGGTCACCTAAATATGCATTCCTAAATAATACTGTTTATTTTGAATTATAATAAAATTTTAATGAAGCTAAATCTTGCATTACAATAGAATAGTATTGTATGCATTTGCATTTGTCTTTTATGATTCAATTATGTTATTTTATATGGCCATGAATTACTTGTTTTTTCCCTTTCTTTTTCTGGTACTGGGGATCGAACTCAGGACCTTGTGCTTGCCAGGCAGGCATGGCACCATTGAGCTACATCCCCGTCCCGAGTTATTCATTTTTGATGCTACATACTGTTTCTAATTTTTTTTTGGTCCATGCTGGGAATTGAACCCAGGACCTAATGCATGCCAAGCAAGTACTTTATCACTAAGCTACACCCCTACCTTAGGTACTACGTATTTAATTGGATGAAAATACCCCAGTTTATTTACCTATAATGTATTTGCTTGATGAACTGTTTTGAACATTTTCACTATTATGAACTTATTTGCATATCATAATGTATAGTTACAAAGTTTCTCTAGAGTATATCTTCAGGAAGGTAACTGATGGATGTATATACAGCATTTTATACAGCATAGTGTATATATACAGCATTATCAAAATGACTAAAAAAGCTACTGTTTTCTAAAGCGGTACTATTTATTTTCCAACCAACATGTATGTTTCTTTTGTTCCACATCTATACAAGTTTTCTTCATTCTTTTCAATTCAATAATTTTATTTTTCTTGGCTAACTGGATAGGCCAACACTTTCAGGAATAGAATTGGTAATAAAAGACACTGTAGCCAGGAGTTGTGGTGCATGCCTGTAATCCCAGCACTTGGAAGGCTGAGTCAGGAGGATCTCTGGGAGTTTGAGTCCAGCCTAGGGTACACAGTGAGTTCAAGCCAGCCTGAATTACATAGTGAGGCCCTGTCTCAAAAAACAAAAACAAAAACACAAACAAACAAAATCAAAAACACATTGTGATCTCATACCTAATCTCAAATGGAAATAACGGTTCACCATTAAGTATAATGTTGCTATAGTTTTGTTCTTGTTGTTGGTTTTTTGGTGCTGGGGATCAAAATGAGGGCCTCATGCATGCTAAGCATATTCTCTATGACTGAGCAAAACCCCCAGCCCTGCTATAGATATTTTAAAATAATCTTTATCATATTAACAAGATCCTTGCTAATTTTAGCTTTGAGATTTAAAAAAATCATGATTTTTTTCTGTATCACTTATTATTGTCCTTCAATCTTTCAATAGGACATTGTAATATTGAGTGATGGTCTAATCATTTTTTAAAAATTTTATTTTATTGGTACATTTTAGGTATACAATATAATGACATTCATCATTGGAAATTTGCACCTTTACATAATCTCTCTTG
>NW_004624863.1:34047-55265 GCF_000247695.1 Heterocephalus glaber | reverse complement strand
TCTTCCTCTTCCTCTTCCTCTTCCTCTTCTTCTTCTTCTTCTTCTTCTTCTTCTTCTTCTTCTTCTTCTTCTTCTTCTTCTTCTTCTTCTTCTTCTGCTGGGCATTGAAGACAGCAGGCAAGAAAAAAATTAAAAAGAACTTTAAAAGAAAAAAATTATTTTTTTGTACCAGGAATCAAACTCAGGGCTTTGTGCTTGCGAGGAAGGCGGCGGCACCACTTAGCTAAATCCCTGGCCATAAAAAAAAAAATTAAAAAGTAGTTTTGCTAGGCATCAGTGCACAGCCTGTAGTCTTAGCAATCAGGAGGCTGAGACAGGAAGAATACAAGTTTGAGGCCAGTCTGGGCTACAAAGTGAGACCCTATGGCAAAAAACAAACCTCAAAAAATATTTTTAAAATTTGGAGACAATCTTTGCTAAGTTGGTTGGGCTGGCCTTGAACTTGTAAACTTCCTTCCTTAGTTTCCCAAGTAGCTAGGATCATAGGCATGTGTCATTGTGCTAGGCTATAAATGTCTACTTTGTTGGTAAATTAAGTCCAATCATATATAAAACATTTACCCTTTAATTCTTCCTACTACCCCCACTTTATGTTACTTTTCACAATTTATATCTCTTCATATTGTCTCTTAAATATTTTATTTGTTTTTTTGGTACCTGGGATCGAACTCAGGACCTTGCTTGCACTTGTAAGCAGGTGAGGTGCCCCTGAGCTAAATCCCAGCCATTTCTTACATATGTATTTTATAGTTATTTTTAATGCTTTTATCTTTTACATTAGAGTTATCTTCCCATTATGGTAGTACAGTAGTCTGGATCTGTCTAGATATTTACCCATACCAATGAGTTTCATACTTTCTTTTGCTACTGTGTTGTCACTTAGCACTCACTCATTTTAACCTGAAGAACTTCCTTTAGTATTTGTTATTAAGGCAGATCCAGTTTAAGCTTTTGTTTGGTTGGGAAAGTCTTTAATTCTTCTTTGTTTTTGAAGGATAGTTTTGCCATGGATAATATTTTTGCTCGATTTCTTTTCATATACCCCTTTGAATATATCATACTATCTCTTTTTTGCTTAAGATTTCATTTGAAACATCTGCTGATAGTTTCATGGAGGTTCCCTAAAATGTGACAAGTGCTTTTCTTTTGCTGCTTTCAAAATTCTTTTTGTCTTTGACTTTTGGTAATCCTGATTGTGTCTAGGGATGAGATTTTTTTTGCGGGGTGGGGTTCAGCTTATTAATTATCCTTTGAGCTTCCTAGAACTTGGTGTTTCCTTCCTCAGCTTTTGGAAAATTTCAGCCATTATTTCTTTGAATAGGCTTGCTGGTCCTTTTTCTTCTCCTTCTGACTCTTATAATGCATATATTAGTCTGCTTGGTAGTATGTATCCATAATTCCTTTAACCATTTTTTACTCTTTTTCATTTTTCTTTTTGCTCCTCATGTCTTGCGACCTGTCTTCATGACTTCTGATCTTTTCTTGTTTGACCTAATCTGCTGTTCAACCACTCTAGTGAATTATTTAGTTCAGTTAGTGTCCATTTTTATGACTGTTGTTTTGAATTCTGTTTCATGAGGGTCAGTTTCTGGAGATTACCTTGTGCATGTGTTTGGAACATCTTTGCCTGTTTCTTTATTTTCCTTGACTCTCTGTCGGTGTCTGCACACTAGACAAAGCAGGTATCTCTCCTAGTCTCAAATTGGTCTGGTACTTCTCACCAACCTTCCCAGCCAGAGATTCTGGGAGGCCTCTACCAACTCTTATCTTTCCTCAGGAAGAAACAGGCAGTATGTTTTTTTCATCTGCTTACTTGATATTGAGCTGGGATAGAAGGTGGCTATGGTGTTCACCAGCCTACATCACCACCTCCATTCTCCTCTGGGTCCTAACTGCTGGACCTTTCATAGCACGAAGATGGGCAAGATAGATATTAGTTTTTTCAGCATACTGGAGAAGGTGGGACACTAGATACATGAATAAACTGTTTCCTTCCTTAGAAAAAGAGCTAACAGCCGGGCTCTATCTATCTGAATAGGGAGGATGAATGGTGTTTACCAGCCCACACTGCTGCCTGTATTCTTCTCTAGGTGGCTACATTGTACTGGACTTGGCAAGGCCCCAAGTCTTGCAAGAGAGTTATCTGTTCTTAAGAAGCTTTGGAAAAATTTGGGAACCAGATATGTGAACTGCCACCTTTCCTCTTTTGGGTGAAGCTGGAATTGAAGATCTCTGATTGTACAGTGTTATTCTATGGAGCAAGCTCTTTAGGTAAATGTTGTCCTGAATCTCCAAAGCAGCTCTAGTGAATATGGTTTAGTATTCTCCTACTGAACAGTTTCTGACTGCTCAGAAAGGAAATCTGTGTGTAAATCGCTGCTGGATTGATGTGCTTTTGGACAACAGGAGGGTCCAGGATTTTCTACTCTGCTATTTCACTCATGTCACTCCTTTGCTTTTATCTTCTTGAAATATATTCTTAATCTTTCCTTTTTTGGAGTCCCTGCCCCCAGATATACACATTTTAAGGCTAGTTCTTTTTCTTTCTTGTTTTTTTTTTTTTGGTACTGGGGATTGAACTCAAGTCCTTCAGCCTGTGAGGCAGGCAGCGAAACCACTGAGCTAAATCCCTGGCCCTATTTCTCTCCAAGTACTCATTTTGCTGCATCCTATGTGTTTTAATGTATTTTCATTATGATTTTATTCATTCATTTATTGATTTTTTTTTTTGAGATGGGGATTTGCTATGTCATTCAGGCTGGTCTTGAACTCACTATGTAACCCACACTGGCCTCAAACTCACTGTGATCCTCCTGGCTCTGCCTCCCAGATGCTGGGATTGCAGGTGTGTGCCACCACACCCAGCTTCATTATGATTCAATTTAAAATGTTTTCTAACTTCTATGATTTCTTTGGTCCATGGGCTATTGAAAATTATATTAACAATTTCAATATAATTACAGTATAATCAGAAATTATATTCTGATTCCAATGCTTTGAAATGTGTTAAGACTTGCTTTATGTATCAAGTATATATACAGTACATTTTTCTCTTTATAAATAGATGTTTTCTGAATATTAGACAAAAATGTGTGTCTGCAATCATTGGGTGAAATCCTGCCTTCCCCATGTCCCATACCCCTAGTACTGGAGGACTTCACGCTGGGTAACATGCCCAGCCCCTTTTTATTTTGCGAGAAGGTCTCACTAGATTTCTTGGGTTGGGCTTCAATTTCCAATCCTCCTGCCTCAGCCTTCCAAACTGCTGGGATTACAGGTTTGTACCACACCATGCCCTGGTTGAGTGCAGCATTTTATATTTGCCCTTCTAGTCAAATGGTTAAAATATTATTCAACTGTTTTATGTCCTCTGTCATGAGAATTATGTATTAAAATCATCAAAAATTATAGATTTGTCTATTTTTTCTAGTTTTGTCAAATTTGACATATATTTTGAGATTAGAGGTCTATATAAGTTTTTTTTTTTTTTTTGGTACCAGGGATCGAACTCGGATCCTTGCGCTTGCACAGCAGGAGGTGAAACCACTGAGCTAAATCCCCAGCCCTATACAAGTTTTAAATTACATTTTCTGATGAATCTTTTAATATTATCAAGTACTCACTCTTAATCACTAAAAATATTTTTCCTTTAAAAACAATTCTTCCAGGGCCAGGGATTTAGGTCAATGGTTCTGCCACCTGCCTCGCAAGCACAAGGTCCTGAGTTGGATCCCCAGTACCAAAAAAAAAAGTTCTTCCATATTGCTTTTGCTTAATATTTGCATGGTATATATATTCCCATACTTTTTCTTTCAACTTTTCTCTGTCCTTTTATTACATGTTTGCAGTATATGAAGTTTATTTCCATTCATCTTGGAGAGTAGTTGCACAAACTTAACACAGCTTCTTTTTTTAATCCTCTTCCCTATTTGGCACCTATTCATAGCTTATCTTAATTCTTGTTACTTCCCTTCTGTCTTTCCCCTTTATCTCCTGGACTCTTTCTGATTTGCAAGAGATCTATCTCCCTATTTCCTTCTATTGATCTTTTATTTTGCTCTTTATACTTTACCTTACTCAAAAAAGAGCTAATATGGTATCAAAGCTTGTGTCTGATTTATTTCATTCAACATTACATTTTCCAGCTGAATCCATTTTCCTGCAAATGTCTACTCTCTTTATAACCAAGCAGTATTATTCTATTATGTAGAGATACCATCTTTTCTTTATCCATTCATCTGTTGATGGACACACAGGCTGCTTCCAAGATTTAGCTGTTATGAATAGTGCTGCTATAAACACTGGTATGGATGTATCACTATAATATGATGTTTTTAGCTCTTTTGGAAAGATACCTAAAAGGGGAATAATAGCTGGGTCAGATGGAATCTCTAATTTTAGTCCTTTGAGAAATCTCCATATTGAGTTTCATAATGAAATCTCTATATTGAGTTGTACTAGTTTACATTCCTACCAACAATGTAGGAAGGTTCCTTTTTCAGGATAGAAATGCCAGCATTTATTCTCTGACTTGTTGATGATTGTCATTTTTTCTGGTATAAGATAAAACCTTAACATAGTTTTAATTTACATTTCTCTAATGACCAGAGATGTTGAACATTTTTTCATATGGTTGTTGAGGCACTTTTGAGCGTTCTATTCATTTCACGTACCCATTTCTTGATTACGTCTTTTATTGGGGGCAGAGTCTTTTTTTCTTAGTTCCTTATATTGTCTAGATATTACTCCTCTATCTGAGGAATAGCCAGTTTTGTTTTTTCCCCATGCTGTAGGTTGTCTCTTCACTCTACTGATTTCTCTGCTGCATAGAAGCTTTTTAATTGGAGATACTTTTAAAGCTTTTTAAGTTGAGAGATCAGGTATTGCTATGTTGCCCAGGCTGGTCCTGAACTCTTGGGCTCAAGGGATCCTTCTCTCTCAGCCTCTTCAGTACCTAGGACTACAGGCATTTGCTACTGTGCTTGGCCATTCTATTTATTAATTTATGGTGCTGAGGATTGAACCTGGGGCCTCACATGTGCTAGGAAAGTACTCTACCACTGAGCTACAACACCAGTATCCTCTCCCCTAGTTTTTTTTTTTTTTTTGGTACTGGGGATCGAACTCAGACCTTGCACTTGCCAGGCAGTAGCGGCACCACTGAGCTACATCCCTGGCCTTCCCTTAGTCTTTTAAAAAACTAATCTTTCTGAAATAGAGTAGATTCCAAAGTAATCTGCTATAAGGGCAGCACAGTAGAGAAGGATCATAAGACCAGGAATAAAAACAAAGTTGGATTCATCTTCCACCTTTGCTATTAACAAGGTGAGAAACAGTGGGCAAATTACTTAACCTACCTCTCAGCTATCTCACATAAAACATAGATATTTTAGTAAGATAAGTTACATTAATCTAAGCTATAACAATATATATGATATATTAAGCATCCAACAGATGTTCCCATTTTTTTGAAATGTGCTTAGATTCCTTATACTTCCATTTTATAGTAAAATGGCACCAATGAAACAAAATAAAATTTAAAGAAAGCTATTTAAATTCTTGTTTTCCACATTGTTTAGTGTGTTCTTTCTTGAAAACTTTGAGTATCAAATGAGAAAGGAGAAGCATTAATATCCTAATGTGTTATGTCCACAAATAATCTTTAGGAGATATCTACTTTGGCAGGGAGATTTTAAGTACTCCTCAGACATCAGATGACATCTTATCTGATATATTCAATTACTGATTTGTCAGTTTAGCTGTTTAAAGAGCCTTTTCTGACTCCTTAAACATTCTTTTATCTACTCTGATATATTTTCTTTTTCTTTTTTTTTTTTTGGTACTGGGGATTGAACGTGGGTCCTTGCACTTGTGAGGCACACGGCAGAATCACTGAGCTAAATCCCCAGCCCCTTTTTTTATTTTCTTATTTAAGATGTTGTTCCTATTGAATGTGTCAGCTGTATTATTTGCATGTACCCTTTGGAAGGCCATCAAATTAAATAAATGGCACTTGGCTCTCCTTTGAGATGTCTGGAACACCTTGGACTTAATACAGTGAAGTAGAACTGTTTCCAACATTTTCTTCCTCAGGGCAGGTAATCTGCTTTACGCAGACAATCCTGGCTATGGCAGACACTTTTAGAAAAGTGTTTCTTAACCCTTTCCTTCTAACTTTAGCTCACTACTTATCTATCTAGGTAAGATACCTCCTTTCAAAGCTGAGCATGGTGACACATGCCTGTAATCCTAGCATTCTGGGAGGCTGAGTCAGGAAAATGAAAACTGGAGCCCAGTCAAGGAAATTTAGTGATTTAATGAGATCCTGTTTCAAAATTTAAGATAAATAAATTTTAAAAAGGAAATACTTCCTTCAGAAGCTTTCTGTGATTATCATGGGCAGAATTTACTCATCAGGTTTCATTTTAACATTACTTAAATATCACACTGTATTGCCTCATTTAATGACTATGCTTTGCATTATCTTATTTTTATATTACACTTGTGAGGTAATACTTCTTGTTTTGAACATTTTTTCAGATAAGGAAAATTAAATAGAGACCGAAGAAAATTTTCCAAGTGGCAAGAAATAAAGATTCCAAATTGTCAAGCTATTGCTCCCTTGTATTAGACACCACTGTTTTTTTTTTCCATTATTTTAGGCTTTGAAAATTACTTTAAATCTTGTCACAAATTTCAAAATGATAATTTCTTTCCTTTTCTTGTAATACTATGGATTAAACCCAGGGTAACTATACCACTAAGCTATATCCTCAGCTTTTTAAATTATTTTATTTTGAGATGGCATTTTGCTAAATTGCCTAGGTTGGCCTTGAACTTGTGATCCTCCTGCCCCAACTTGAGTAACTGGCATTATAGCCAAAACAATTTTTCTAAATTTTTACACATAAGTATATGAAGAATTAGATGAAAGACTGACAGTAATATTGAACTTTGACAATAGAATAAATAAAACAAAACTCAGTTTTCTTAAGAATGTACAAAGAAAAGGAATAATTAAGAATACACATACATTTTTTAAAAGCCACATATATGGTACACAAAGAAAATATTAATTCTAATTGCTTAACAGATCAATAATAAGGTATTCTAGATTAGACATATGAGGCAAAGAAATTTTCAAATAAGGCTTTACAAAATTATTAGAAATAACTATAATGAATCACAATAGTGAGCGATTTCCTAATTTATTTTTCAATACCAGAGTAATGATATATATGCCATAGCTAAATTCATCACAATTCTATTTATAAATTTTAAGATTTTTGCCAGACTCTGAACTGTCACATCATTTTACACTTATCACATTTATAAGTATTAACTTTTGAGCCACTGAAGATCTAAAATTCATTTTATTTATTATTATTATTTTGTGGAATTAGAGATTGAACCTAAAACTTTTTAACTTGTTTTTGCTAAGTCAGTGATTTGCCCAGGCTGGGCCTGAACTTGCAATCCTCTTGTATTAGCCTCCTAGAGTGCTGGGATTACAGGTGTGTGCAATCATTCCTGGCTTCAAAATTCATTTCAGACAGAAGTGACAACTGCTTTTTAGATATGCTAGTTGCTATAAAATAACAGGAGTGAAATAGATGATTGAATATTAAAATGAAAGATTATAGTAGTTTAAAATACAAAATAGAAGGTAAATAATGAAGTATAGAGGGCAAATATGTTCATTAAAAACATTAAAGGTATATTATCAAGACAGTATATATGGGGGAGTTTGAGCTTTTTAAGTACTATAAACTAGAAGCATACAAAGTCATGCTAGAAAAATAAATCATTATATTGGCTAAAGAATGACTAGAATAGAAAAATAATAATTTTAAAATTATTTAACCATGATGTTTTTTTGCCTGGTTTGAGAAGTATCTAGCTATTATTAAAGGTAGTAATTGTATCATTTTAATTCTTTATTTTTAAAATTACCAGTATAAGCCAGGCATAGTGGCACACTCTTATAATCTCAGAAAATAGGAGACTGAGGCAGGATTTCAAGACCAGCCTGGATTAGAGTGAGACACTGCCTTAAAAAAAGAAAAAAATACCTATATAAACAAATTTAGTAACAACACAAAATTCTTTTAATAAGAGCTGTTTCAAGGTGTCATGAAGAGGTTTTTCTGTGTGTGTGTGTGTTATTACCAGAATTTTCATATTGACCTCCCCTTTAAAAATTTTGAGATAGGGATTTACTAAACTATTAATCTGCCCTGGCTGGGCTTTACCTTTTTTGGGGAGGGGCTGGGCTTTAACTTTTGATTCTCCTAACTCAGCCCCCAACAGTGCTGGGATTATAGGCATGCGTCATCCCTAGCCCTTTTAAAAAATTTTAAATCTTGAGACAGGGTCTTCTTAAATTGCCCAGGCTAACCCTGAACTTATGCTCCTTTTGGCTCAACCTCCTGAGCAGCTGGGATCATAAGCCTGTACCATCATGTCCAGCTCATGAAAAATTTTAAACATAAGAATATCCAATAATTTCAAAATAAGTAGGTATATCAAGTTTTATAAAGACAGTAAGTAGGTATATCAAGCCTATCAAGCTTGATAAAAATCTGTGAGAAGCATTAATTTATATTTGACTTATTTTTTATGAAAAAATAAAACAAAATTTCATAACCAAATAATAAATAGCAACAGTTATTACACTGTGTATCTTTAATGTAGTTACTTGGAGTACAAGATAGAAATCAAAAATATACTTACATAAAAGTAACAGATAACATAAAACTTTGTTTTTGACGAACTAAGATTAAACTAGTAGTATAAATAAAACCACCTAACCTATATATTGAAATATTTTTAAAACAACCGAATTTGTTATTTGGAGAAGTGTTTGAATTTCTCCCTACTTCTTATTTATCTGTTCTATTTTGTCTTTAAGTTTTTTGAGTTCTTTATATAAACTTGATGTTAGTCTTCCATTGGTGGAATAGCTGGCAAAATGTTTTTCCCATTCTATAGATTGTCTCTTCAGGGCCAGGGATTTAGCACAGTGGCACTCTGCCTACCTTGAAAGCACAAGGTCTTAAGTTTGATTCCCGGTACCACACACACACACAAAAGAATGTCTCTTCATTCTGTTGGTTGTTTCCTTGGCTGTGCAGAAGTTTTAAATTCTGATATGATCTCATTTTTTGTTCTTGTTATTATATCTTGCACCAGTGGGATTCTGTACAGAAAGTCCTTGCCTATACCTATGTCTTCAAGAGTTTTACCTAACAATCCAGCAGATTGTTTCTGTTTTAACATTTAGATATTTGATCTATTTTGATTTTAGTTTAGGATATGGTGAGATATATGCATCTAGACTCAATCTTCTGCATGTGGATATCCAATTTTCCAAGCAACATTTACTAAAGAGGGTATTTTTTCTCCAGTGTATGTATTAAGCTCCTTTGTCAAAGATCAAATAGCTATATGTTCCTGGAGTTTTTTCCGTTTCCTCTATTTTGTTCCAGTGATCCACGAATCTGTTTTTGTGCAAGTACCATTCTGTTTTAATCACTGTAGCTTTATACTATAACTTCAAATCTGGCATGTCACATTACCTGCTTTGCTTTTGCTACCCAGGATTACTTTTATTATTCTGGGTCTCTTCTGATTCCATATAAATTTTGGGATTGTTTACTCTAATTCTGTGAAAAGTGATGTTGGTATTGATTGGGAATGCATTAAGTCTGTACATCAGTTTTGGAAGTCTAGTTTTTTTGATTATGTTGGTTCTGCCTAATCAGCAGCAGGGGATATTTTTCCATTTTCTGATATTCTCCTTGATTTTCTTTATCAGTTTGATGTAACTGTTATTGTAAAAATCTTTTACTTCCTTAGGTTAATACCTAGGTAATTTTTTTTTTTTTGGTACTGGGGTTTGAATTCGGGACCTTGCACTTGTGAGGCAGGTGGCAGAACCACTGAGCTAAATCCTCAGCCCAGTATTTAATTTTTTGATACTATTGTGAATTGTATTATTTTCCTAATTTCTTTTTTAGTGACTGAGCTTATTTTTAGGGTATAGGAATGCTATTGATTCTTGTGTTTATTTTGTATCCTGCTACAATGCTGAATCTGATTATCAATTGCAGGAGTCCTTTGGTGGAATTTTTTGGGTCTTGTAAGTAAAGCATCATGTCATCTGCAAAAAATGATTCTTTGCATTTGTCCTTTCATATACATATCCCTTTTATTTCTTTCTCTTGCCTGATTGCTCTGGTTAATGTTTTGAGGACTATGTTGAACACGGGTGGCAATAATGGACAACC
The DNA here is from genome assembly GCF_000247695.1 of Heterocephalus glaber. The sequence goes on along the minus strand of NW_004624863.1, from coordinate 44,976 downwards.
TTGTCTTTCTTTTTTTTCCGAGACAGGATCTTGCTGAATAGTTCAGCCTAGCCTTAAACTCACTATGTGACCCAGGCTGGCCTTGAACTCATGGCCATTCCTACCTCAGCCTCCCAAGTGCTAGAATTACAAGTATGTGCCACCATGCCCACCCTGGAAGTCCTTGTCTTGTTTCTGATTTTAGAGGAAAAGCTTTTAGCTTTTCCTCATTTAATATGTTGGCAGTAGGTAGGTCATAAGACTTTCATCATGCTGAGATAAAGACTTTCCATACTTATTTTCTTCAGGGTTTTTTTTTGTTTTGTTTTTAAATCATGAATGGATGCTGTGTTTTGCCAAGGGCTTTCTCTGCATCTGTTGAGATGATCATGTTATTTTTGTCCTTGGTTCTGTTTATGTGATGCATTACATTTATTGATTTGCATTTACTGAACCATTCTTGCATCTCTGGGATGAAGCCTGCTTGGTCATGGTGCATTTGATAATTTGCTGCATTCTTTTTGATGATTTACTGCATTCTATTTGCCACTATCTTGTTAAGGACTTTTGTATCTATGTTCATTAGAGAAATTGGCCTATAGTTCTTTTTTTGGTTGGACCCTTGTCTAGTTTTGGGATCAGGATAACGTTAGCTTCTGAGAATGATTTTAGAAGTATTCCTTCCCTCTGAATTTCATTAAAAAGTTTGAGGAGTATTGTGTTAGATCTTCCTTAAATTTCATGCAGAATTTGGCTGTGAATCTATCAGGTCTTGGGATTTTTTGGTTGGTAAGTTTTGTTTTTACTGCTTCAATTTCATTGCCTATTATTGTACTGTTCAAGATTTTTAATTCTTGGTTCAGTTTTGGCAATTCATTGGTATCTAGGAATCTTTCCATTTCCGAGTTCTCCCATTACTTGACATACACGTTTGTAAAGTAGTTCCTAATAACTTTCTAGATTTCAGCAGTGTCTGTTGTGATTTCACCTTTTTCATTTCTAATTGTATTAATTTGTGTCTTTTCCTTTCTTTTTTTGGTAAGATTGACTAAGAGTTTGTCTATTTTATTTATTCTTCCAAAGAAGCAGTTCTTTGATTCACTGATTCTATGTATTGTTTTGGTTTTTGTAGTCTCTATTTCATTAATTTCTGCTTTTTTTTTTTTGATACCAGGAATAGAACTCAGGGCCTTGTGTCTAATTTTTCCTTGTACAAGCTTTGTGTTTGAATTGCTCTTGTTTTTCTAGGACCCTGAGGTACATCATTAGATGTACTGATTTTCTGATGTGGGCATTCACTGCTATAAAGTTCCCTTACAGGACTGCTTTCATTGTGTCCTATAAGTCCTAGTATGTTGAGCTGGCATTATCATTTAATTATAGTAATTGTCTTATTTCTTCCTTAATTTCCTCTGTAACCCATTGATTATTCAAGAGTGTGTTGTTTAATTTCCATATGTTTGCATAGTTTCTGTGTTTCTTTTGCTAATGATTTCTGGTTTCACTGCACAGTGATCTGATAATATGCATGATAAAATTTCAATTCTTGACTCTGCTTTTTGTTCTTTTTTTATCTACTTTTCCTAACATTTTGCTTTGAAAAAATTTAACCTCACAAGTAAACCAAAAATATAAATACAATGAATAGCAAATCATATATTGTATTACTTTTATTATTTTACTTTCTAGGCTAAGAAGTTATCTAATTTTTCTATCTTTAGATCTGATTAGCTTTTTGACACAAAGGCAATGTTTAAATACTAAATGTTGTCTTTTCCTGATCATAATCCTCTAATTCATCTTTCATCTACTAGAATCACAAATTTCTAATACATAAAGCTGATCACATCTCTTCTTAGCTTAGGTACTAATAATAAGTAATATCTATTACTATAAATTCAGCAGTATGACAAGCATATTGCATACACTATCTAATTTGATTCTATAAACCACTATTATTATTTTATTATTATTTTTGGTACTGAGGATCTAACTCGGGACCTTGCACTTATGAGGCAGGTGGCGGAACCACTGAGCTAAATCCCTGGCCGTGTAAAGTACTATTATTAATCCCAATCTTATAGGTAAAGATATGGAGACACAGAGGATTAAATAACTTATCCAGATTTACATAGTACATGACAAATTCAAGCTCTGGACCGAGACAAACTAATCCCCAAATCCATGCACTTAAGCATGAATTGACCATGCTTTCTTATTCTTTCTTGGATTTGAACATACTCTCTAAGCCAAAATCCCTGTAATTTCCTATTTATCTTAAACTCGAGGTATACTTAGGCATGCTTCTTTGTTTTTTATTCTGGAACAGTTCTTCAGTCTTCATCTTTTATGACTTTTTTGAAGAGTACGATCAAGACAGTTTTTGCAGTGTCTTTTAGTTTGGGTTTGTTTAGTGTTTCCTCATTATTAACTCAGGCTATGAATTTTTGGCAGGAATACTGATAAGTGCTTCAGATCAGGAAGAACATGATACCTACTTGTCCTTTTACTGGTGATGCTAATTTTGATCACAAATTTCTCTATACATTTTTCCTAATATAGTGTACAAACCATGTATTCATATTAACACTTCCAATTTCAATTCAATAACACAAGGTTCACTGTAGAAACCAGGCTTATTTGTTTAGCAGTTTCTAATAAAGGATATTACAAAGGATATAGATGAAGAGATGAGCAGGGTGAGGTAGGGCAGAAGGGGCACAAAATTTCCATGTCCTCTCTGGGTATGCCACCCTACCTTCACATGTTTAACTATCTAGAAAATCCTATCTTGTATGTATGTATGAATGCATGCATAGTGTCGTGGGGCCTTGCATATTCTAAGTACATGCTTTACCACAAACTACATCCCCAGACTCCCTTCTATTCTGAAGTTTAATCTCTAGGATGAGGTTATAAACTACAGTGGACATGAATAGACCTAATTTTCATCCTCCTTCCCTTCCCTTCTTTTTTAAATTTTTTTTGGTACTGGGGATCAAAGGCAGGACTTTGTGCTTGCGAGGCAGTCGCAGTTCCACTGAGGAAAATCCCCGGCCCCTCCTTCCCTTCTTTATCAGCAAATATTATTGTTATAGATAGAGAAAAAATAATTTGTTATTGGAAAAATATATGGACATTGCAGCAGCAAACATTAATACATTGTTATTTTTCTACATAAATATAGTATCACATAGGCCTAAAACACAAAATGGAAAATTGATGGTTATAAACTTACAAAAATTAACCCACAATTTCCAAATTTTGTTTTGTGGTTATGATTTTTCTCCCTTATAAATGCAAACAAGAAATTTGTAAAACCTGAAGATTCTTCACGTAACTCAACTTCATTTTTTTCACTGTGTAAATAAATCTACGTAAACGCATAAGTAAACAATGACATCATTTCAAATTACAGTAAACTAGGTGATGATATCTTTTTCTATAGCATTACTTTAGCACACCTGCTTCCAGCTGGTCTGGAGAAAAGCAAGGTCCAAAATGAGGTCATGGAATTTGTTTCAACAGATTTCAGTTAGTTGATTACTGTAGAGCTTGAGTTTAAAAAGTTATAGGAGTGCTTTTTTTTTTTCTGGTACCGGGGATTGAACTCAGGACCTTGTGCTTGTGAGGCAGGAGCAGTACCACTGAGCTAAATCCCCGGCCCAGTAGGAGTGCTTTTTTATATAAGCGCAAAATATCTTAAAACCACAGGCCCCTGACACTCCTTAAAAGTGTGTTATTTACTTATGTTATCTAGTTTGTTAAAAGAATGATGACAGGAGTCAGATAAATCTAAATTACAAGGGACCGGGGATTTAGCTCAGTGGTGCCGCCGCCTGCCTTGCAAGTGCAAGATCACGAGTTCGATCCCCAGTACCAAAAAAAATCTAAGTTACAATCTTGCCTCTACTCTTTACTGTCACTTAGGGAAAACTTAATATCTCTCAGTTCATGCCCCTCTCAAAATATGCATAATAATCCCCAATTTGTAGGACTGTTGGTGAGATTAGAAGTCTGGGTAGTAATGAGCATAGTAACAGGTACATAGTTGCACTAAATAAATAAAAATCTCTTTATTTAAGGTCTGCAACTTTGATTTGGTTTGGTTTCATAGTGTTATGTACTTCAATTATCATTTCCTACCTACAGTAAAGTTTCCTGTGTTTGCTTCCTTCAGAGTAAGTAACTTCTCACATCAAAAAAATTTAGGTGAAAGCATAGACCTGCAATCCTAGCACTTGGGAAACAGGAAAACTAAGAGTTCGATGCCACCCTAGGTTACGTTGCAAGTTCAAGGCCATGCTGGAAAAACTGAAAAATCCTTGAATATTTCCCCCTTAATTTATTTTAATAAAAATGTTGAGACTCTGTCTCACACCCCCCCCATAATCTTAAAATAAATTAAAGGGGAAATATTCAAGGTTTTCTGTTTGTCTTTTCCAGATCATAATATCATAAAAAGACTTCATGTGTGTATATATACGATGCTCCCTGCCTTTTTCTGCTTGTAAGAGCAATGTTACATCTGAATCACTAAGTACTAACAGCCTGCTGGACCTGGCCATTGGCTGTCCCAGTTATTTCCTGTTACACCTGGCTCCTGTAGGCAGGGACCTTTGCACCTTGTAGCCACAGTTTGAAACCTCTGTTTTTCTGTTTGTTTTGTTGTTGTTCCTTTATTTTTTTCAGTACTAGAGGATTGAACCCAGGGCCTTGTGCATGCTGGGCAAGCACTCTTTATCTGAGTGTACTGAGGTACACTCCACTCCCAGCCTGCAACTTCTGTTTTCTTGTATGCATGTACATATGTATGTATGTATTTATGTGTGGTACTGGAGATTGAAACTGGGCCTCTGCACTGAGCTACATACATCCTCAGCCTTTTAAAATTTTGAGGCAGGGTCTTGCTAACTTGCCTAGGCTAGGCTTGAACTTGCAAACCTCATGCCTCATCCTTCCAGAGAGCTGAGATTAAAGGCATGCACCATCACGCCTGGCTGTATCCACTGTTTTAAATACTTAACTACTTAGGACATTTACAAAATCATACGTGCAGGACAGGGGATTTAGCTCAGTGGTTCTGCCACCTGCCTCACAAGCACAAGGTACTGAGTTTGATCCCCCAGTACCAAAAAAAAAAAAAAATCATATGTGCATATAATTTCCTGAAAAGGAAAACATAAAGCAATCATGTAAAGACAAATAAATGGATGGTAATTTAAAAAAAATTACCTGATGGAACACAGGCTCTTTTACCTTAAGATAAACCTGTAAGATATTAGAAGAAACAAATGTGAATGAAATCTATTATTGAGGAAGTGTATTCCAACTACTCTGGAAATTCTAAACCTCTCCTGTTCCACTCATAATTCTAAACCTCTCCTGTTCCAGCCACATAAAAACTAATCAGATTAGGTGGCATGCCACAGGACGGCTAGTACTCGCAGGTGGCTCTTATGCAGTGTTAGTCTTGCCATGGTAAATAAAATATTTCAAATCTGTTGTGGGTTACTTTGGCCTCTTTGGCTTCTGTATCACTATCAAAGAAGGACAGGAGGCATGGATACTACTAATGAGGGCTGAAGATGTTGACAGTCTCTGTCCCAGATCTGTTCTACAGTAGCAAGAACACTGGGGTTAGAGTTAAGAAGCCAATTTTCTTTTTCTTTTTTTTTTTTAAGAAGCCAATTTTCAAACACACCACTTAAATGCATTGAGCAAAAGATTCATTTTTCCTTGTCTAGATAATGTAGAATAATAGTGGTGAGGAATGATAAGCTAAAATACATGAAAATGTCTAGCACACAGATGCATTTCAGTTATTTACCTAGATGCATCTCACGTACACAATCCCTGGTTTTATGCTTCAGTGTCATGTGGACAATTAAGTTTCATGCTTCTATATCTTTAAACACGCTGCTCTTTACTTGGCTCAGAAATCCTCCCCCACCAGGAAATACTCCTATTTTAAGATTCAACTTAAGTATATCTCTTTCGTGAAGCCTTTTCTGATCCTTTCTCTGTACACTAGAAGCATTCACTTTCTTTCCTACCATCACCGTCCATATCTCTCCTCTACAAAACAATGTCTTTGATAGCAAGGAATGGGCTTAGATAACTCTACATTCCATTTAATATAGTGATCTAATAAAATTTTCTATAATTTTAACTTTTGGTTACGAAGTTTATTTCTGTACTAAGTTTCTTGTACAGATTATTTCCTTTAAGTAGCTATAGGGCTTTAAAAATATGATGCATCTGAGACAATATATTCTAACTTGAAACTCAGTAAACTCAGTATAAGACAATGCTTTTAATCTCTGAATTTCTTATTACAAAATACTAATTTTGGGGGGCATGCCTCTTAAAGATACTTTTTTCTTAAGACAAAGAATTATGAGTCCTTACTATATACCTAGTATTAATTTTCACAACTAATATGAAATGTATACTATTATTATCTTCATTTTACAGGTAAGTAATTTGCCCAAGGTTTCAGTTACTAAGTAACAGTGTAAGACACAAACTCCTATCTGATTGATTCCAAAGCCTGTTTCTAACTATATTATCTCTTACTTTACAAAGGGGGGTAAGTCTTGACTTTGCCACTGCTTCTCTTTATAAACTTGGCTGGCAAGACAAGTCACTAACACTCTCTAGACTTTATTCTCTTTAAAAAATAGGGCTACAAGACTTCTCCTCTGAAGTTTCAGGATTCTTTCATTATTAACCAGTATGTAGTTAAGGTTTTATGGCTCTGAACATATAAATGACTATTTAAAAGTTTCAGGGGCCTGATGAACTCTTAATCATCAATTAAAATCTCACTAAAGTATTTTCTTTCTGAAGCTTTCTTTGAATTTTTTTTAAAAAATTACACTGGGCCCGAGGATTTAGCTCAGTGGTTCCGTTGCCTGCCTCACAAGCCCAAGGACCCGAGTTCGATCCCTGGTACCAAAAAAATATATAAATAAATAAAATTAAAAATTAAAAAATTACACTGATAAAAACTTAAATTACACATTTATGAAATATCATGTATGCTCAAGCAGTCTTGATTGACACTTCATTATCTCATCACCATATAGCTTTTACTTCTACTACTGCAATGATCTTTTTTTTTTTTTTCTTGGTACTGGGGATCACACTCAGGACCTTGCGCTTGCGAGGCAGGCAGTGGCACCACTGAGCTAAATCCCTGGCCCTTGCAATGATCTTTTGATGTAATTCTTTGTTTATGTCTAACTTTTCTAACAGAATGAATTCCTCATGGATAGCAAATGCTTTTTAGTCACCTTTGCATTTCTGGTGCCTGATATGTAAGTTTTTGATAAATGTTTGTTGAAATGAATATTTTCTTAATACAAAAATGCAATTCATTTGAAGGAAAAAGCACTAGAACTGGCTACCTCAAATTATTAGGAAAAGATTAACCATTAAAATAGTCACACTAAGCCCAATGGAGCAAAGTCAATCTCTTGCTTTTAACAAATAGGAGGTAACATGCACATCCATGAGAAAAGTTAGTTTTTTCCACTGCTACTAAATATTTACTTTTTGACCTTATCTCCTTGAAAAAAATTATTTCAACTGCAGAGAAAATAACTCTTGAAAAGGAACAATCCCTAAAAAATAAGATATTCCAGTTGTACATAGAAACAATTCAATTTGAACAGCTTGAAGCAAATATAGGAGGCAAAATGTGCCAAATTCCATAAATGGCAAATTCACATGCTTAATCTGTTATAGACAAAATATGACTTACTGTGGTTACTATTAAACTGAATAGAACTAAGGTAAAAAGCAGATGGTAGTTTACTGAGTTCTTTGTCTTGAAGCATTCAAACCTTTAAAAAAGGGAGAAAGAAACTTTCTTTAGAATATATAACTAGGAACATAAATAGAATGCTGCTTTATCATTTGCTCACATGATGCTGCAAGCTAGTGATACCTATCATTTCTTCCCATTCATGTTCTTATCTTAGATAATCTTATCTTAAGACCCTTCAAGAATTTGGAGGGAGCAGTAGACACTTAAGCTGGGATAATGAGAGGCTTTCTTATGAAAGTTTGGAGTTCAAGAACCATTGAATAAATCAATTAAGTATAGAATTATGAATCAGATGGACTCAAGGTCTGAGGTTGATATTAGGAGGCAACCAAACTGAAGAATCAAGTAGATGAATGATCATATAAGTAATCAGCAAAGAGGGAAGAATAAAATAGATACAAATACTTGAAATGGGGAGAATGTAATAGAGAAAAGAGGGAGGGAGGAAGAAGCTGCCTTCCCAGTTCTACTGAGGTGTACTTTCTGCTATTGGGTTTCATATAATTTTCTCATGTCCTTACAAAAAACAAATCTCTTTTAACTCAAGCTAACTTGAGTAAGTTTCTGTATCTTGCAACTAATTATCACTAAATATATTTGTTTTTTATAAGCAGCTGGTTTTATTTTTTTATATAAACCACTACCATAACTGTTTATTGTCATTATCAAGCATTATGTACTATACATAACCGTATTGCTATACATAACCGTATTGCTATACATTTACATGACTGGCAGCACAATAGGTCTGTCTACATCAGCATCACCACAAAAACTTGAGTAATGTGTTATGCTACAACATTACCATGGCTATGAAATCCCTAGATGACAGGAATTTTTCAGTTTGATTATAATCTTATGGGATAATCATAGTATATACGGTTCACTGTTGACCGAAATATTGTTAAAATGAATACTATATTATAATCTTATTATCATTATCAAGACCATTTGTATCATTTTTTCCTATTATCTATCTTTTATTTTGGTTTTTATTTATATTTGGGTTTCTCATATAAGAGAAGCCATGCAATATTTAAGCTCGTGTGTCTGACTTATTTCACTTAACATCATGGTCTCAAGGTGAATCCATTGTCCTACAAATGACTCAAGTTTATTCTCTATGGCAGAGTAGCACTCTGTTCTATGTAAATACCATATTTTCTTTATCCCTTAAACTGTTGTTGAACATGTAGGCTGCTTCCTAGATTTAGCTATTGTGAACTGTGCTGCTATGAACATAGTTATACATGTAACAATGTAATATGATGTCCTTAACACTTTCAGGAAGATATCTAGAAGGGGAATAAAAGTACTTTTAAAAATAACTGTTATAATTATCTCTTTTCTTAACTGTCTCAACTAGATTGGAAATTTTTTTTGTGCAGGCATACAATCTTACTATTTTTTCATTTATCTAATCTTTAGGATAGTGTCTGATGTACCAGAGATAGTAAGTAAGAAAATATGAATAAAAAACTGGCCATCTGTAAGTATCTAACTTGTGAGGACTGTGTCTTGGTATAGGCAACAGGAGTGTTCTTTCAGTTTATTAACTGGTTGTAGGAATTGGACATACCTTTTATTTCCTTATCTGTAAGGAACTTTGTTGAAATAATTTAAAAATTCCCTTTTACTTTTAAATTCTGTGACTTTATGAACTTAGAATATGATGAAAATGTTGGGTGGGATAGGTTTTTATTTTCAAGTTATGAGTTTATAGCTTGAAAGGGGATGGGAAAATTAGGTGTGATATTTATGAATTATAGTTATCCTTTTCATTCTGTCTGTAGTTTAGAGATTTCTGCTTACCATTTCAAATGTCCTCAAAGCAGGTTATTTGTTAAGAAAACAAAGGTCTTTAGTAGGCCTGGCTTGTATTTCTTACTGGGGTAATCCTACTTTATTATATATAGCCACTTTTTAGTCTGTCCCCTTACTTAGTAAGTTCTTTGATTCTTTTTTTCTACAGAGTTCAGGATCATACCTAACACCAAGGACTTTTACATGTTTCACAAATGAACAAATCTATCTATATCGATCGATACATCTATATATGTATGTATCTATTTCAATAAGGCAGGTTTAATTATGGTTAGAAGTCTAGACTACTTTGTGTACTTGATCTGTCCAAAGAATATCCTAATGAATCAACAGAAAAATCAATTATGTAAAATTAGCAAGGACATGGAATAAAAAAGTGAATACTCAAAAATCAACTGTATTTTCTAAGTGCTAACAATGAACAACCAGAAAACAAAGCTTTAAAACTTTTCCCCCCAGTGCTAGTTATTGAACTGGGGGCTTTGTGGATGCTAGGCATGAGCTATCCTCCTACCTCCAAAATGCAATACCATTTAAAATAGTACCCCAAATCATGGAAAAGTTAGGGTTGAATTTAACAAAGTATGCAGAACATCTATGCATTGAAAACTATAAACATCACTGAGTTAATTAAAGAAAACCTAAATAAATGGAAAATTATGCCACATTCATGGTTTGGAAGACTTAAAAATTGTTAAGATATCAATTGTGCTCTAATTGGTCTATAAAATCAGTATAATCACAATCAATATTCCCGCTGACTTTTTTGGTAGAAATTGATGAGATGATTCTAAAATCTATGTAAAAATGCATAGGACATACAATTTCCAAAGCTATATTTAAAAAGAACAAAATTGGAGGATTTACTCTGTCTTTAAGATTTATAATAAAGATACAATAACAAGACAATAGGTAACTACATGAGGAAACACATGGAGATCAACAGACTAGAGAAAAAAAGTGCCAAGTAGGGCCTAGTGGCTCACATCTGCAATTCCAGCACTCTGGGAGGGTAAGGCAGGAGGATCTCAAGTTTGAGGTTAGCTTAGGTAACTTAGCAAGACCTTGTTTCAAAATAAAAAAAAGGCTAGGGATGTAGCTCAGTGTTCCCTGGGTTCAATCCCCAATACCATGAAAAAAGTCACAGACTGAGAAAACAATTTAAAATATAAATGTCTGGTATTGGACAGGACTTGAGCCCAAAACATAAAGAACTTGCACAAGAAAGCAATTTAATTTCTTTTAAAAAAAAGGCAAAAGATGTGAACGGATCTTTCTTTTTTTTTTTTTTT
>NW_004624862.1:5064200-5118713 GCF_000247695.1 Heterocephalus glaber | reverse complement strand
TCTATTCTTTCAAAAAATGTTTTTGTTTCCTTGTTTTTTTTCTGGTCTTTTTCTTCTCAGGGACACTAGAAGGATTAAGGCAGTAGAGATCTTTAGGTGAGAGAATCTGTATTAGCCTAAGGGGAATTGTTCAGAGTATTTTGTGCAACTCTTGAGGTAAAAACTATGTCTGGGAGGAAGTTTGGAAAATACTGTTTCTTTGTTGGAGATTTACAATGTACATTCACATGTTAAGGACACTAAGATGAAGAAGAACCAATGACTTTGGTTTTTTTGGTACTAGGGATCAAACTTGGAACCTTGCACTGTCGAGGCAGGCAGAGGCACCACTGAGCTAAATCCCTGGCCCCTTGCCCTGGGTTTCTTAAGTTTTGTTAGGCCCCTTTAGGTAACACAAACACTCAGGCATAACTTTGGAAAAAGCTTATTGCTTGAGTGATGGTATTGCTGGTGACTCCTCTGGGTGGTATTAGATACTTGTTTCTTATCACAGAGTTTAGAGAGGACCTGAGAGTGACTCGGGCATTTCGGAGGGGCCAGCAGAGGACAGGTGCTGCAGTCTAGCTGGAGTGGGTCTGGAGGCCTCATCACCATTGAGCAGAGGTCCTCCCCCAACCAGGTCTGCTCAGAGTGTTTTTGCCCCCATCTTGTTTTAGTAGAAAAAATTTAAAAGTCTTGAGTGGTTTAGAAACTTAGAAATTGTTTGGGCCAACAAATCCCTTAATTTTACATAAGCCCGGAAGGGATCTTTTGATTAATGCCAGAACCTGGACTAGAAACTTAATTTTTTTTTTTGAGGCACAATATTTATTGGTACATTTTAGATATACAAAATGGTAACACTCATGATAGGGAATTTGTACCTGTACAAGATATATCTTGCTTATTCTTCACCCCACCCCCACCCTTCTTCCCCTCCTTATATACCAAAGCTTTGTTTCCATTTTTCCTTCTATTTTCTCCATTTTTCCCGTCTCTTCTTTCCATTCCTCCTCCCCCTCCCTTCTTCCCCTTCTCATTTGAACATTTTCTTCCTATTTTCCAACATCTAGTATACATTTTATGTATTAATTTATGTTATACACATAATATATAGTATATGTTAATATAGTATATATTTATAATTTTATAATTATATATTATATAATATACTATATTTCCAATTTTGGCTCATCACACCAGAGAAGCAATGTGGTATTTAAACATGTGTGTCCAATTTATTTCACTTAAGAGTATGGTCTCAAGGTCCATCCATTTAGCTAGATATGTCTCAAGCTCATTTTTCTTTATGGGACAGTAGTACTCCATTGTATAAAAAGGCCACGTCTTCTTTATCCATTTGTCAGTTGATGGGCATTTGGGCTGTATCCAAGATTTAGCTATTACAAACTGTGCTGCTATAAACATGGGTGTGCATATATCACTAAGGTATGATGGTTTTAATTCTTTCGGGAAGATACCAAGAAGGGGAATATCTGGGTCAAATGGAACCTCCAGTTTTAGTTCTTTGACGAATTTCCATATTGATTTCCACGGTGGTTGTACCAGTCTACACTCCCACCAGCAGTGGAGAAGGGTTCCTTTTTCACCGCAGTCCCGCCAGCATCTGTTATTGATTGTTATTCTTTTCTTTTTTCTTTTTTCAGTACCAGGAATTGAACTCAGAGCCTTGTGCTTGCCAGGTAGACAGATGTGGCTCCACTGAGCTACATGCCTGGTCCTGGTTGCTTTCTTGATAATAGCCAGTTTTTCTGGAGTGAGATGGAAACTCAGCATTGTTTTAATTTGCATCTCTCAAATGACCAATGATATTGAACATTTTTTCATATATTTATTTGCTGTTTCTACTTCTTCATCTGAGTGTTCATCTCAGATACCCAGTTTTTGGATTGGGCCTTTAAATTTGGGGGGGGCGGTCTGGTGTTTTTGAATTCTTTATATATTCTAGATACTAGTCCTTTGTCTGAGGAACAGCTGGCGAAAATTTTTTCCTGCACTGTGGGCTGTCTCTTCACTGTGTTGGTGGTTTCTCTTTCAGTGCAAAAGCTTTTTAATAAGGTGAGATCCTAGTTGTTGATTCTTTGTGATAGTTCCTGTGTGATCACGGTTTTGTTCATAAAGTCTTTGTCTACACCAGTGTTTTCGAGAGTTCTACCTATTCTGTCTTTCAGCAGATTAAGTGTTTTTGTTTTAATATTTAGATCTTTGATCCATTTTGGGGTTTTTTGACCCATTTTGATTTTAGTTTAGTGTATAGTGAAAGATATGGGTCTAGTTTTAATCTTAAGCAAGTGGAAAGCCAGTTTTTCTAGCACCATTTATTAAAGAGGCTGTCCGTCTTCCAGTGAAAGTGTTTGGCTTCTTTGTCAAAGATAAGGTGGCTGAGTATGTCTGGAGTTGTTTCTGAATCTTCTAATCTGTTCTATTGATCCTCAGGTACATTTTTTTGCCAATGCCATGCTGTTTTTATCACAGTGATTTTCAAGTTAGGGATTGTGATGTCCTCTGCCTTGCCTTTGTTGCCCAGAATTGCCTTTGTTATTTTAGTTCTCTTCTGGTTCCAAATGAATTTAATTCTGTGAGATATGCAGTTGGAATTTTGATCGGGATTGCATTAAATCTGTATAACCATTTTGGAAGTAAGGCCATTTTCACTATACTGGTTCTTCCTACCCAAGAACAAGGGATATCTTTCCATTTTCTGATATCCTCTTCTATCTCCTTTTTCAGAGTACTGTAGTTTTCAATGTACTTCCTTCATTAGATTGATTCCTAGGTACTTCATTTTTTTGGATGGTATTGTGAAAAGGCCAATAAGAGTTTGACTTGTGGACAGAGGGAGAAATTAGGGTTGAGTTCTTGGCTTCTGGGGGAAGATATTAGGACCACCACTTGAAATGGTAGTCTAAGGATCTAAGGAAGAGGGAGCGGGTGTTAAAAGTCAGGGATGGGGATAAGGGATAATAAGTTTACTTGGGGCATCTCTGTGTGAGGAACATGTGAGACATCCAGGTGGAGAAGTGGAGAAAGTGATTGAATAGATCAGTATGAAACTTGGGACAAAGGCTTGGGGTGGAAATCTGTGTTCGTAGTCATCAGCGTAAAGATGAGGCAGGCACAGCCCAGAGTGGACAGAAGTCATCAGGGAGGCTGTGCAGCAGAGAGCAAGTGCTGGGGAGAAGCTCAGAGGAATCAGAATCAGGGACCTGGTAGGCAGTTTGGCCTAGAAGAGAGCTGATCAGGAGGAGAACCTGGGAAAAGCTGTATTATAGATGTTTAAAGCATAATTTCAAGGAAAAACCAGTACAGCAGAACAGCCGAGTGAAAGAACAGTTTCCCACCATCTCCCCATTCCAGGTGAGGGTCCCAGGCATTTAAGCTGGCCTGGCTTCTCCAGTGAGTCTCATGATGTCTTGGCCTCTCTCTCTTGTGAGCAGTGCAGGACTGTGACTTCATAGGGACAAATGTCTGCTTTTAGACTCTTTGATCATCACTTGCCGATTTATACATATGGGTATTTGGTTAACTTTTATTATAAAACTAATACATTTCTTATAACATTTTTGAAACATACAGAAAGATTTTAAAAAGAAAATTAAAATTTACCCATAGACCTACAAGCAGATAACCACTGTGAACATCTGGTATAGATATTTCCGGTCATGTTTGTTTATTTAAATTTAGTTTTCTTAATTTTTGGTGGTGGTGATGGTGGTGGTGGTGGTACTGGGGTTTGAATGCAGGGGCGTCTACCATGTGCTACATCCCTGGCCCTTTTTATTTCTATTTAATTAAACTTAATTTAATTTACTTATTTGGTTTTATGAGACAATGTCTTGTTTTGTAGTTCAGGCCGGCCTTGAATTTACTATGTAGCCCACGCTGACCTCAAACTCATAGTGATCCTCCTGCCTCAGCCTCTTGAATGCTGGGATTACAGGCATCTGCCACCATACCCAGCCTTTATTTTTTATTATGTGGTAGGGCTGCCCTAAAACTTGCAATCTTCCCGCCTCTGCCTCTTTAACTATCTAGAGTTATAGGTCTGCACCATGGCACTAGGTTTAAATTTAAGTAATCAAATAGTTCTATAAGGCCTGTTTGAAAAGCATGAGTCCCTTGACTGGCTCTCCTGCCATTTTCTGCTTCCCAGAGGCAAATATTCCTATTTTAGCTATTTCTTTTCATGTATACTTCATATTACTAAATTATTGTTATACTGCTGCTTTTTTTGTGCTGGGAATCAAACTTGGGACCTTGAGCTTGCCAGGCAGGTGCAGTGCCCCTGAGCCACATTCCCCAGCCATTGTGCTGCTGCTTTAATTTTTCAATTTTGGGTATTAGCCATTGTTTCTCTACTAAGGAAATGAATGCTATGCTTTCTTTTCCCACTGCCACCAAAGACCCACGCGTGTCTTGTCTTCCTGTCTGTATATGTGTTTGGGTTATTTTGCTAGTTCACGTTTCCATATGTGATCATGTAGAGGTTGATCTCAGCCAAACCATACTGAATATTCTAACCATTTTCCTTTTTTGTAACAAAACTTTGTTTTTCCCTAATTCCTTAAGTAGTAACTGTCTTAATTATTATATGTTTCCTTGGTTTTCACAGTGCTTACCCCTTCTTCAGTGTGATTCTGCCCTCTCCAATGTGGACTGGTTGCTCTCTGGGTTTCTGTCATCCCGGGACCACTCTTCCCCAGCTGTCTTTTTGTGTTTGCTCCCCATTCCCTTGGTCCCACAATTCCTTTTCTCTAGGTATAGGTTCAGTGTTTGGGGAACACATTCTTTTTTGTTTTGTTTTGTTTTGTTTTATGGGAACACATTCTTCATTTTCTCCCTGAAAAAAGAAGCATCAGAAGTAAATTTTCTTAAATCTTGTATGTCTGAAAGTATCTTTATTTTACTCTCACATTTGGGTTATCTTCAGTTTTTCACAATTAAAGCAGTGCTATAGTTAACAGGTTTTTACATTTATTCTTGCACATTTATAGATATATTTTTGAAGATAATATCCTGGAAGAAAATTGCTGGATTAAAGTATATGCACAAAAAACAAAACAGTGTATGCACAAAGTACACACTAATTTGTTCTTTAACTTATTCAGAAATTGTTTTTTTCTATATCTGTATCATTACTGGATGTTATCTGTCCGTAATTTTTGCCAACTTCATGTTGGTTTTCATTTCTTAATCACAAGTGGTGTTGAACGTCTTTTCACATGCTTACCAGCCATTATAGTTCTTCTGTGGATTACCTGGTATTGTAAACATTTCTTTCTTTCTTTCTTTCTTTTTTTTTAAACATTTCTAAGGTTCAGGGAACACAGGTATATTTTTTCTGAAAATAGTTGCTGTGATTTATATTTCTCCAAGATCGTACAAGAATGTCTTTGTCAATGGACACATATTTTGGAAAAATTTTGATTTCAAAACTTGTTCTTTCTTTCACTAAATGACTTTTTGTTAGGCAATTTTCGTTCTGCTCTCAATGATGTGATGGCTGCCAGAAAACTAAAACCCCACCACCTCAAAGCCATAGTGAGAGGTAAGTCTCACAGAGCTGCAGTAGTATAGTTATTGGCACTCACTCTACCAGAAATTGACATTTAAAGCTATGAAGTCCCCTTATTTTTGCAATCTTGATATTAAGTTCCTGTTCCTTATCAACAGCAACATGCCATTTTAAAAGAATTCCTCAGAGAATAAAATAATCTAACCCTTTATGCTGTAAGAATCTGTATAAAATTTGAAACTCCTCATTTTAAATTCATAAGGAATAAAATTAATTAAAACAAAGCAGTTCCAAAAGCCACATTCTGATTTTTTTTTCCAAAGTAGCTGATTGAAAAAATATATATAAATAAATAAATAAAGCTGGGCCAGGGATTTAGCTCAGTGGTTCCACCGCCTGTCTCGAAAGCGCAAGGACCTGAGTTTGATCCCCGGTACCAAAAAAAAAAAAAAAACAAATTAGCTGATTGAAAGGCAAGATTTTCAAATGCCATGTTAATGTTAATTAAAAGAGAAGTTATGGGACCTTTGTCATAACTCTGATGCTGTGATGTTTCCAGATTCTTTTTTCTGTTGTAGTCTGAACTTTCTGTGTCATCATAGTGGTTTTATTACTTTTATAATATTTTTTATTACTTTTAGCTCATAAGTGCTCTGCAAACTTTAATTTGTTCATCTCATATTGATATCCCCTGTATTCCCATGGAGCAGCTTAATACACTTCCCCACAGCTATGGCTCTTCAGGTGTTCGTGCCTAGAGGATGGTAAGCAGGTCCATGTCCCTCAGCTGTGGAGAAAGGAGGCACTGAATTAAGACTGGCATGTAGTGTAGTCCTGTGGAATTAACCTGGGGTTAGAAGTCTGTAATCCTCAATTCACTTGTCAGTTTTACCTTTTAATGTGACTGTGAAGGACACCTACTCTGAGTGTCAGTTTGCTCATCCCTGGAAGATGGGATTAGATTCTTTTTTTTGGTACCAGGGAACTCAGGACCTTGCACTTTCGAGGCAGGCGATGGAACCACTGAGCTAAATCCCCGGCTCAGGATTAGATTCTTTTGACATCTAAACCTTTACAACTTTACAATTCTGATCCTGAAATTCTGTGGAAAGCCTAAAGAGGCTAACTAGAGAAAAATGAACACTACAGAGTTAAAACTTTTCTCCTCTTGGTACTGGGGATCAAACCCAGGGGCACTCTATCACAGAACTACATCCTCAGCCCTTTTTATTCTTTTATTTTTGAGACAGTGTCTTGCTATGATCCCAGATTGGTCTCAAGTTTGCAATTCTCCTGCTTCAACCTCCTGAGTAGCTAGAATTACAGACATACACCACTGTACCAGTTAAAACATTTTTTTTAAATAGCAGAAGCAGCTTGAACTTATAGCCTTGAACAAAATTAGAAAAGACATAACAGTTTTTTTGTTTTTAGGTGGGGTTTTTTGTTTGTTTGTTTGTTCTTGGTACCAGATCGAACTCAGGACCTTGCGCTTGCAAGGCAGGCACAGAATCACTGAGCTAAATCCCCCAGTCCTGTTTGTTTGTCTTTTGGAGACAGAGTCTTGCTGTGTAGTTCAGACTGGCCTTGAATTCACTTTGCAGCCCAAGCTGGCCTCGACCTCCCAGCAGTCATTCTGCCTCAGCCTCCTGAGTGCTTGAACTACAGGTGTGCACCACCACGCCTGGCTAGGGAAACAACATCTTGATCCTGCTACTACCTTGATGAATGGCTGAGGCAAATTCTGCTTTCTGTCTATGTTTTAAAAATCACCTGAGTTAGGGCCAGGGATTTAGCTCAGTGGTTCTGGCGCCTTCCACGCAAGTTCAAGGTCCCAAGTTCGATCCCCGGTACCAAAAACAAAAAAACAAACAAAAAAAATCACCTGAGTTGGACTTTATTTTTTCCATTTGTAGTTGAGGAACCAGAAGCTCTGAGATTTTCAGTTCTTTGTCCAAGGTTTAGCTGATAAAAGACAGAGTCTTATTTCCACAGCCTGTGTGTCTGTGTGATTCCAGAGCCTTTGTTCTTTGCCCCTAAACCATATCCTTTCCTACTTTTAGAGTACTTAAATACCAAGGAGACTTACCGGAGTTTTGAGCTGAATGAGCATGAGGGATATTTCTGACTAGGATACAGAAAATATTCTTGCTTCTCTGCGGACTGAAGTCCAAGGGCTCAGCCTCTGTTTTCCTTTCAGGAGCTTGGCTGGTGGATGGTGGGTGGGCTGGCACATGTGTATTGTTCCTAGACCCTAAGGGCTGTGGTTTCTCTAGGTGCCCTGTGCCATCTAGAACT
Source organism: Heterocephalus glaber (assembly GCF_000247695.1). The sequence goes on along the minus strand of NW_004624862.1, from coordinate 5,110,900 downwards.
GAAACACTTTGCTGAGGCTGTGAGCTGGTGTGACGAGGGGCTGCTGATAGATGCCAAGGAAAAGAAGCTTCTGGAAGTGAGGTCTAAAGCAGACAAGCTGAAGGTTGGTGACATCGGCAGACAATTGGCATTTTCTAATTAGCACTAATTAGCATTCATCAGATTATTTCTCTCAGGTTACTGTAAAGTTTTTCCTCTTTAAAGACGAAATCTAGGCACTACGGATGTTAACTCAAGTGATAGGCCCTAGGTTGATCCACGCCTCCTGGGGAAAAAAAGACCAAACCAAAACCAGTTCCTACCCTTGGAACTCTGTGGAGGGCACAAACAAGACAGTAGAGGCAAGCAAGAATATAACAGTGTATGGCGGTAGTTTACTGCAGTGGCATCTAACATTGCCCTGCCAAGAGCAGGCAGTAGATGGAGATAGCATAGAAGGTTTGGAGAGAGAAGTGATGCCTCAGCCTAATGTCAAAGACTGAGCAGAGGTTTACTGAACTGAATGATGCTGGGGAGAACACTGCAGACAGGAGCCTTTGGAGGATAAGGGTTAAATGGTTGTGTGTGTGTGTGTGTCTGTCTGTCTGTCTGTCTGTCTGTCTTCTTAGTACATTTCCTAACATAGAGTTAGGACTCTGTAGAAAGTGGCTATTAGGATTTGAATAAATCCTAATACATGCTGCCTGCCTTTCAAGCGCAAGGACCTGAGTTTGATTCCCGGTACCCAAAAAAACCCCCCAAAATTAAATAAATAAATAGGAACAACTAAGAGTGCTGTAGTCTATCTGTGCACTACTTAAAGCTCTTAAAAGAGAGAAGGGGAGCCAGGTGTGGTGGCGCATGCCTGTAATCCCAGTGCTCAGGAGGCAGAGGCAGAAGAATTGCTGCAAGTGTGAGGTCAGCCTGGGCTACATAGTGAGTTCAAGGCCAGCCTGAATTACAGAGTGAGACCTTGTCTCAAAAAAAAGAGAGAGAGAGAGAGTGAAAGAGAAAAATCAGTTAAACATTTAAACAAAACCTTACATTTCTACAATGATGTGCAACTCCCATAAGTAGACACCTATAAATTGCTGATGAAATGCCATATACCTGGCATATAACAGCTTAAAATGATGATTAAAAACAGTAATAATGATTAAATAACATTAATACCAAAAAATCATACCCAACATTGAGAAAGTACTTACTGTGTATGCGTTCCAGGCACTGGTTTAACATTTTCACTTACATTAAGCCATCTGAACCCTAAATCAGCCCTGATTTACTAGAGAGGTAGCTAATGTGCAGGAAGACAAGAGGTTGCGCCACTTACACAGCTCTGGTGAAGCAGGACTTCAAGTTCACGCCAGATACCAGTCTTAGCATCTGTGCACGCGACCTCACATGTCTGTTCAGTGCCAAGCTAGAAGCAAACTTCACTCTTTTAATTCCCAGTTTCCACCTCTTCTCACTGCTGAGCCAATGGAATGGAAAGTTTCACTGCACTCCCTTGCTGCCTTCAGCTCCCCTAAATAGGAAGTTAGAAGTCATTGTGGTACTATGAAATGGCAGAAAAGGTAGATATCTATGGATCCTTGTGGCTCAGTAACAGAAATTTTAAGCCTAGGTAATTGGGTGTGAGTCAGAATTTCTGAAAGGGGTATATATAGGAGCAAAGTCAGGAGGGCTGCTGTGGAAGGCTGTCACCAAAACTGTCCACAGAAAAACCCTCAGTGGGCCTAAATGAAGGCATTTTGTTCCTGTAGCACAGGCACAATTAAAGGGAGATTTCGGGGCCCAAAGCCTGGCATCGCTTGCTAAATAGCAGTATTCCCCTGTATCTGAGTACACACTGATGCTAGGTTCCGTTCTGATTGGCATATGAAGCAGTAGATCTCATTTGGCTACATAATACCAAAGTAGACATGAAGGGGATGAATTATTACCAGAGATAAAATGAGTCATTTTTTAAATGATGAAAGAATCACTTTATAAGAATATTTAGTGATTCTTAATATATAAGCACCTAATAACAGCTTCAAAATATGTGAAGTAAAAATTGACAACTCAAGGAAGCACTAAGTCCACAAATGGGTGTCATGGGAGACGTGACAATATCTCTCCCACAGGGTGCACTGAACAAGCAGATAAGAAATAGAGGGTGATGTCAGTGGAAATGGTGTGCTAAAGACCTAGAAAAAACTTTCCTCCTGGGCCGGGGATTTAGCTCAGTGGTTCCGCCGCCTGCCTTGCAAGCGGAAGGACCCGAGTTCGATCCCCGGTACCAAAAAAAAAAAAAGAATAAAACTTTCCTCCATAAAATGCATGAGATAACTTGCAAAAATTGTCAGTTAACTTTTCTAAAACTCTAAAAATGAACTAGAGACTTGCAGCAGTCTAGGGAGTGTTTATTTAAGAAAAATGGCCAAGCCTTGTAAGAACAGAAAATTTGTGGCACTTTAATTTGTCTTTCCTAGGTTCCCTTCCACAGTTCCTCAGTACCCTTGAAAGTCAGCAGCCCAGAGTCATGGTGAAAACACGGGGTCTGGCAGCCCCCAGAGTAGGTAGAATAGGGCTGAAGCCCTCTCAGAGCCCCATTGCCAGGGAACTGTTTTTAACCTGTCCACCTAGTGGGTCCTGGCAGACCCACTCACAGCTCTTTTATATGACCTGTCTTGGAGCTCACTCAATATGCAAAGCCATTTCACATGTAGGTGCCGGGGTCGGGGGGAGTGTAAAAAACCATTAAAAGCAATTGTTTAAGATTCCAGCTACCTGAGGCAGTAGATGGCACTGGGACAAACAATAGGCTTATAAAAAGCTGAGGATTTTCTCAGAAAACATGCAGACTTGTGAAATTCCATGAAATGCACCAGCATAGGCATAGTGGTGTTCTAGAAGTGGAGCAGAGAAGGGACAAAAGAATGATTTGAAGAAGCTGGGTGTGATGGTGAATGCCTGTAATCCCAGCACTCGGGAGACTAAGGCAGGAGAATCACTGGGAGTCCTAGGTCAGCCTGGGCTACATAGTGAGTTCAAGACGTGCCTAAACTACAGAGCAAGACCCTGTCTCAAAAAACAAACAAAAAAAGATTTGAAGAGTAATGTTCAAAAACTTCTTAAATTTATTGAAAAATGTTATCTATTTAGATATAGCTATATCTGATTATATTTATGTATATATGTATGTATATATCTCAAAGAAGTTTAAAACTAAAAGTAGAGCCAAATGTGGTGGCACACACCTGTAATCCCAGCACTCAGGAGGCTGAGGCAGGAAGATCACCATGAGTTTGAGGCAGCCTGGGCTACATAGTGAGTTTAAGGCCAGCCTGAGTACATAGCAAGATCCCATCTTAAAATCAAACAAAACTACAAGTAGGGTAAACTTAACAGCAGTTGACACCAAGACACATCATTATCAAACTTGAAAGACAAAGAAGAGAACCTTAAAAGAGAGAAATGACTTTTCTTGTATAAATGAACCTCAGAATTAATGGCTGATTTTTTTTTTTTTTTTTTTGGTACTGGGGATTGAACTCTGGTCCTTGCGCCTGCATAGCAGACGACGAAACCAGTGAGCTAAATCCCCGGGCCAACAACTGATTTTTTATCAGAAAACATGAAGGCCAGAAGGCAGTGGGATGACATATTCAAAGTGCTGGAAGAAAACTTGCCAACCAAGAATTTTATATCCAAAAATTTATCCAACTGACTTTTTATCAGAAAACATGAAGGGCTGAAGGCAGAGGGATGACATACTCAAAGTGCTGGAAGAAAACTTTTCAACCAAGAATTTTATATCCAAAAATTTATCCTTCAGGGCTGGAGATTTTGCTTAGTGGTGCTGCTGCCTACCTCGAAAGCACAAGGTCCCGAGTTTGATCCCTGGTACCAAAAGAAACAAAAATTTATCCTTCAGAACTGAAAGAAAAGAAATAAAACTAGCTCTGCTGCAGATTTTATGGGCTCATGTATAGAAAATCCAAAGGGATCCACTAAAACTTTCTTGGAATTAATAGGTTGAGCAAGCTTACAGGATGTAACATCAGCTGGGCAAGTGGCACACGTCTGTAATCCCAGCACTTGGAAGGCTGAGGCAGGAGGATTGCCATGAGTTCGAGGCCAGCCTGAACTAATAGCAAGACCCTGTCTCAAAAAACTAAACAAAAACCAAAAAAACTAACAAACAGAACCAGATAATATGCAACAGAGACCAGACTGGTCTGCAAAACCTAAAGTATTTACTGTCTTGCCCTTTCCAGAAAATGTTTGCTGACTCCTGTTAATCCACATCCCAAGGGCAGAAGCAGGACAACTAGCGCTGGGTAGATTAGCAGGAGAAGGAAGTCTGAGTTACATTCCTGCCAGATCAAATAGAAGGGTGGTGTTTTTCTCTTGTGGATTATAATAGTGCAGCCTCTGATAAGTTCCTTCCATGAGTTTTTCCAGCGTGTTTTCCTGTGCCCCATCCACACTGGGGAAGGTGAAATTCCCCACAGGCTACTTGTCTGTCCTGGCATCAGTCCTTGTATGGAGAGTGCCTGTTTTCCTTCCCTGCTGGCATCTCCCTTGTCTAAGCCAGTGGTGGCGAACCTATGGCACACGTACTGCAGTGGGCTGTTTGTATCACTGAAGGCTCTGAAAGGTTCACCATCACTGGTCTAGATGCACCTTCTCAGGAGGCAGAATCCATGCCCCTCTGTGTGTTTCACAGCTCTGTTCACACCGCCAGAGTAACATAATGCGCCTGTTACACTTGGCTGTTCCCTTGCCCTTGCTTCTCAGTGAGCTCCTTGGGTACAGGAAGTGGATTGTAAACTTCTGCTGACACTGGGTCTGATGGCTCAGTGTGTGCTTTGTGCACGTTCAGTGACACAGGAGCACAGGTTGGGTAGAGAGCAGAGACTGTCATTTAGAGAGGGTGAGAGAAGGCTGGGGTAGAAGAAGAGCAGGTTCCCTGGAGCTGATACATCTGAATTTCATTTCTAGCGAACTGAACAGAGAGATGTGAGGAAAGCAAAGCTGAAAGAAAAGAAAGAGCAAAATCAGAACGAGGCTTTGCTCCAGGCCGTCAAGGTGAGTTCTCAAATCCTGTGACATCCACTAGTCTTGTGATGCCTGCTGCAAACCTTTCTTGGGATGCTTTCCCTGAATGTTCACTTTCTTTCTGCATCAGAGGGGCAGTGTGACAGCGGAGCCTGGGCTCTGGAGTCAGTTGCCCACTGTGCGCGCTGTCCCAGGGACACACAGACTGCTTGCCTGGGCTCAGCACTCTCATTCAGTCTGCACAGCACTATCCGAGGCGGGCTTGCTGCTGTTTTTCTAGCTGAGAAAGTCGTCCCAGAGAGGTGAAGGAACCTCACACAGTCACTGGCTGTCAGAGCCAGGGCCTTGCTCTTCACCACTGCATTATACTCATCCTGGGAAAATGTGAACCTTTCAGGTGTCGCTTCTCTAACTGTAACAGCAATAATAACAAAAATCCTTCTTTCCCTTCCCTGTGTTTCTTGCATTTTGAAGTAAATACAGTCTGACCCAAATCTGGCTTTACTTTGTTTGAAGTTCATCTTCCCAAATAGATAATACCTGTTGAGTGGCTGTGGAGCAGGTTTTGGTTTCATTCTTTGTTCAGTTACGTTATGCACCTACTTAAGTTCCTTGTTGACTTTGAGAACTTAGCACTACTAAAATGCAACCCACTTGGCATCCCAGCAAGCAATCCATTACTAGGTTTTAACAAATTGGATAGAATACTCCACATTTCCATTGACTCCTCAGTCACAGCGAGGGGCTTTATTTCCTTAAATGTAGCATATTGGAGCCATACTTCGTGTTACATTCCTGTAATCCCAGCACTTAGGGAAGCTGAGGCAGGAAGACTGTAAATTCAAGTCCTGTCTGGGCAACTTAATGAGATCCCGTCTCAAAAAAATAAATAAAGAGAGCTGGGGATATAGCTCAGCAGTAGAGCTCCCCTGAGTTCAATCTCCAGTACAGAGAGAGAGAGAGAGAGAGAGAGAATACTGGAATGCCTAAGGCATTGGCATGCAGACTTTTTTGTTCTTGTTCTGTTCTCTCCTTTAGTCCAGCCCTGCATCCTGGGCTTCAGTGTCCATAAGAAACTCTCAGCAGTACCTGAAGCTCTTTTTTTTTTTTTTTTTTTGAGACAGGGTCTCACTATGCAGTTTAGGCTGGCCTTGAACTCTTGGTGATCCTCTTGCCTCAGCCTCCTGAGTGCTGGGGTTACAGGTATGTGCCACCACGCCTAGCTACAAAGCTCTATTTTACTGATGGTTTAAGGGGAAGGTCAGTAACTGCAGCCTTTGAAACAGCCATGCCTGTGTATATATTATCTATGCCCATGACTTCCCTAGAGCTAACCTAGGAACTTCAGCACGCAGCCATAAGATGTGATCTCCTATTCAGACCCTTGACTGACCCTCATTTCTGTGAGACATATCCTGTGTCCTCATCAAACTGAAACATTTGTTACTTGTATACTGGCTGCACTCTTCATCTCTTCTGTGCCCTGGCCTATGTGGCCTTTCTTAGTCATTACCGAAGGCCTAGCATTTCCCAGTAACCCCCGGCCCCAGGCTGAATTGATCCTTGTCTGCAGTTCCACAGCTCCATGTCATAACCTCCAGCACTGTCTCCCTCTAGACCAGAAATGGAGGCTTGAGGACAGGGAACCCTAGCTAGGTCCTCTGACACAGGAGATGCCTAGGGAAGACAAGTTAGACAAGGGGTGCCTCCTCCACGCCAAGCCTCAGGGGTACTGAAGAGGAACACCATGGAGCTGGCCCTCAGGGAGCTCACGTTGTTAGGGTTTCCTTATTTCAGTGAAGTGGGTTGTGTCCCCCCACACAGTAAGGTTTCTGGCGTCTGTCTGTTTGTGTCTGACCCAGGCTAGGAATATCAGGCTCATGTCTGAAGCTCCTGGTGAGGATGGAGAAGCAGCCTCAGAAGCTCTGGGCGAGGTGTTCCTGGATGGACTCAGCTCTGAGAACCCCTATGGCGCCAGGCTGAGTCTGGATGACCAGGGCAGGCTGAGCTGGCCTGCGCTGTTCCTGTACCCGGAATACGCCCAGTCGGACTTCATCTCTGCTTTTCACGAGGACTCCAGGTACTTCCTTGTCCAGCAGCCCCTGCTCTTCCTTGTACTCTCCCTGCTGCCTTGACACAGTGGGTAGGGAGATTTTTGGTTGAGGAGGGAAGAGAATAGAATAGAGGGTTTCAAACGGTCTGGTTTGATATGGCCTTGTTATGCCGTAGCTGATTGAACCTTTATTAAGTAGGTTTGCAACGACAAATACACGTTTCACCTCCACACTGCCTGGGCTAGTAACAGTATAGTGGCTGCCACAGAGTGGCCTGGATTAATGCTTAATGTAGCTAAATGTAAGAAATGCTTTTAACTGTTTAAAAAAATTATGTCATAGGGACAAATGATACACAGACACGTTTTGGGCAGTGCTGTCAAAATGGACTCGACCTTTCTATCTCTGGGAATTGTGTCCAGGGATTGGTGTGGGAAAGGAGATCATGAATTATTGATACCCGTGGTTCATATTATGTCCTTAGGTTTATTGATCATCTAATGGTGATGTTTGGTGAAACGCCATCTTGGGACTCAGAGCAAAAATACTGCCCTGATAATCTGGAGGTAAGAGAAGTTTTATTTCATTCATCTATGAAACTTTTTAAAGGGAGGCAGCTGAGGCATAGAGATAAATTTTTTTTTAAATTATGGTAAAATACATGTAATATTTACAATTTTAGGTACATAGTTCAGTGGCATTAACATTGTTTTACAACCATCAGCATCATCCCTCTCCATAAATTCCCATCATGCCAACCTGAACAGTAACAGCACATCCCTCTCCCATCAGTCCCTGGCAAGCACTATTCTGCTTCCTGTCTCTGTGGATGTGGCTGCTCTGGATACCACCTAAAAGTGGAATCATACAATATTTGTCCTTTTGTGGCTGACTTGCGTCACTTAGCATAGTATCTTCTGGTTCATCCGTGTTTTGTTTTTTTTTGGTACCGGGGATCGAACTCAGGACCTTGCACTTGCTCAGCAGGCTCCGGAACCACTGAGCTAAATCCCCGGCCCCTCATCTGTGTTGTAATATGTGTCATATTGTAGCATGTGTCAACCTTCCTTTTTTATTCTTTTTTGGTACTGGGGGTTGAACCCAGGGCCTTTGCACTAAGCTATATCTCAGTCCTTTTCTTATTTTTTTATTCTGAGACAGGTCTTGCTAAGTCTCTAAGTTGCCCAGTCTAGGCTCAAACATTCGATCCTCCTGCCTCAGCTTCCCAGAGTGCTGGGACTATGAGCATGTACCTAGCCTGTGTTTTTAAAGCTGAATAATATTTATTGCACTGTTGGGATTTTTTACAACGTAATCACGGTGTACAGTATGAAGAATTTATCTTCAGCTGGGCATGGTATTGCATGTTTGTAACCCTAACTACTTGGGAAGCTAAGGCAGCAGGATCACAAGTTTGAGGCTAAGTTTGGGCAACTTAGGAAGATCCTGTCCTAAAATTAAAAATAAAAAGGGCTGGGGTGTAGCTAGTGGTAGAATACTCCTGGGTTCAGTCTTCTGTACTGAAAACAGAAACCAATCTTCTTCTAATCATCTGAGAGTAAGATGCCAAGTAATGTCTCAGAACTCTGAATACTTTAGTCTGTGTTTCCTACAAACGAGGATATTTTTCTTCATAATCCCAAAAGAGCCATCAAAATTGGGAAATTAACAGTGGCACACTACTGTTCTGTAGTTCTGTAGCTTCATTAACATTTCCCAGATTGTCCCAGCAATTATTTTTTTGTTTTTGTTTTTTAAGGGAAGACAGGGTCTTGCTATGCTGTCCAGGCTGTCCTCGAACTAGCAACTCTCCTGCTTTAGCCTCCAGAGTGCTGGGATTATAGACGTGCACTACCACACCTGGCTTTTTTGTTTGGTTTTGCTTTTGTTTTGTCCCAGGAATCTTCTTCCCAGCCCTTGGCTCCTTTCCAGAAGCACACTGTGTTCAGTGAACATGTCCAGTAGTTTCTCTCGACACAGCACTGTTTCTCGGAATTTCCTCCGCTTTTTTCATCTTGCCCCGCTCATTACAGACCGGTGTGTGGAGTGCCTGTCTGTGGTGTCCCACGTTTCCTGTGACCACATTTGGGGACCCATATTTGGCTAGGATGTCCCAGAATGCTGCGGTGTTCTCATTGCGTCCTGTGGGTGCACTGAGACGTCTGCTCTGATCACCTGACTGAGGAGTCTGCCAGGCTGCTCTACTGTACAGTTATTGCTCTCCTTTATAATTAATGAGTATTTTACAGACAGGTACTTTGAAATGACAGAAATATTCCATTGCTCTTCAGACCTTCAACATTTTTATCAGCAGATTTATGATTTCCTCTTGTATTCAGTGAGTCTCAATCTGCCACGATGGTTGTTTACTTTGTGGGTTTTTCTTGCAGTACTAGAGATGGACCCCATGGCCTTTTGCATGCTAGGCAAACATTCTGCCCCTGAGCTGTACCCCCAGTTCCCTATGATGGTTTATTTTATGGTCAGATTGTCCTGGAGTTGGCCAGTGGGAAACCCTTTAAATTTGTTTCTATGTCCTTTTGATTTATTGCCATTTTAAAAGCACTTGCTTTCTGGCACAAGATGTGTCAGGTTCAAATGGTGCTTTCCTCGTCCTGACTCACCCATTTTTTTTTCCCAAGGAGCCCTTTCTAGTGGAGAATGGTATTGGGAAGGCAAAATCCCTGTGCAGCAGATGTGCTGTCATATAGGGGAAAGGGAATCAGTGCTTTGGTCCTTCTCAGGGCCTCACAGCCAGGGAGGTGTGTGTGCGTGTGTGTGTGTGTGTGTGTGTGACCTTACTTATCCTCTGCAGAGTCTGATAGCTTGCATTGCTCAACCACCCCATGTGAACGTCTTCCTTATCCTGCTTGGGCTCGAATCCCACACAACAGGCCATCCCCAGCCATGACTGGTTCCCCTCCTTGCCCCACCTGGGTCCTGATACCCCATTTCAACTGCCCCACCCATGGACACTCTGCTTGGCTAGCTTGGGCTCCAACATGCCACCACCAACAGCTGTCTCAAAGGGAAGCCCTTCTCATCCTGCTTAACCTGCCAGCTCCTGGCATGGATGCCTCCTCCCCAATCCAGCTCTGACACCCTCACCCCTGGCAGCCTTCCAGTACACACATCCTCCTCTCCCTGCCTGGGCTCATGCCTGCATCAACTTCCCTCTCACCTGCTTAGGCTCTTCCTTTGCTCTGGGATACTACCCCACCCCCACCCCCATCTGATAGCTCTAGGATTAAATTGTTAGAGAGGAGGAGGCTACATGGACTTGGGCCCAACTCTTAGATTCTGTTTACTAGCTGTGACGTTGACAAAATACAACCTCTGCACCTTGTTTCTGTCTTTGGAGAATGGAGCTGACCATAACCTTTCCTGTAGTGTTATAGGGAGGACTAAATGCAAAGCGCACAGCCCTTAGCTTATACAGCAGGTATTCATCTAGTAATAGGTGCTGCCTCTTAATCCTTCCTCAACATGCTTGGTAAGCTGTGAAGCACTTTATCTGCCTCTGATTTTTGTTTCTGATTATCTTATAGGTCTACTTTGAGGACGAGGACAAGACAGAATTATACCAGGTGCCTCCCAAGAGCACCCTGCTGCAGGTGCTGCAGCACCCCAGGTGAGCAGTTCGTGGGGCCGAGCAGGCACCTTCCCTGGAGCCCAGCCAGCTTCTCCTTCCTCTGCTCGGTGCTCACCTCGTACTCCCCTCCTATCTGCGCTGTGCAGTGCGTATGAGATGGCAGCCCCGGGGACAGGCCCGGACTGCTGGGCCAAGCCAGTGGCTAGGCAGGTTTGTGGTGTGACGACAGCCTGTGGCGCTGCAGCCATGCCCCTCCCAGACTGGAGGAGATGACAGGGCTGGTCTCAGGAGGAAAGAGCTGTATGGCTTTTGTACCTGGGACGGCACTGCTTTTCCCAGCTGTATCTGTGTCCTCAGATGTTATTAGGTGGAAAGGGCACTGACTCTTCATTCACCGCCGTGTACCCCTGAGCACACTGTGCCTTTGTGGGGCTCTTCCTTCATCTCTAGCACAGGGATAATACCTGCCTACATTTCTCAGCACGTGAGAATCAATGAGTGTGCAGGAGTCCAAGTGTCCTGTAAACTGTACCCAGCAGTCCGGCTGCAGGAGGGCATCAGCAGCCATAGCAAGTGAGATGTGGCAGTTGTCTGTCTCAGCAGCTTCTGTAAGAGCATGGCCTCTGTGGATTAACACATCAAGACGGCTTTTCTTTGACCTTGAGCAAAGCAAAGAAGAGAAAGCTAAGTGCTTTTTGCACTGGAGGAAAGGGTGGGTAGGTATGGTAGGTAGGAAATGAGGCTGGAGAGCTAAGTTAGGACTGGCATAAAGCTTAAACTTGAATGCCCTGCTAAGGAGCATAAACATCCTGAGGGTGGTATATGAAGTCACAGAGAACATTTATTTAGGTCAGATCTGAAGTGTCCTATTTGATGGGGAGCCTGAAGTAGGAGGGGTGGACTGGAGAGGGCCGGCATAGCCTGGGTGGAGCTGGTGACGTGCTGACAGGCTTGGTGGTCCTGCTGGTCTTGGATGCTTCTGCCTTTGTCCTAGGAGGCAGGTGGGGAAGGTTCTCCAGATCTGATCAGTGCTTCTCTTAGTGGTATTTTTCCCTGGTCCCCAGTCTCCCTTTTCCTAGTTTATGGACAAATTTTCCTGTTCATTTTCTCCACTGTCAGCAAATTGCCTAGAATTCTTTAAAGGCCTGAGGTCTACGCTACCCTGTCTCCAAAAAATAAAGGAGAAATCTAAACAGAAAACAGACTAATCCATGGAGGAAAACTAATTTCATACCCTCAGAAAATGTAAATGCTATTGGAAGTGATTGCTTTTTAAATTACTGCTATAGCAAGAGATTATCCAGGACCGGTTTTGGGCAATTCCACCTTGAGCCAAGCATAGGCCCCTCTGTCCAGAACCAGGCCGGTGAGTAATGCCACACCCTGGACCTGGAAGACCAAGGCTGATCTCCAACCTGCCTCACTGTCTTTGCCTTATGCCCAGCAATGGCAAGTGCTATGGTTACCTGGACCTCCTGGCTTTTGCTGACCCCATTCCCCAAATTAAAGTCAAGTTCAGACATGGCATATTCCAGAAAGTCTTTCCCAATTCCTCCTGGAGAGGGAGCTGTGGCCTCGTGGGCTAAGGCTTCACAGATGCTTTTGCAGTTGTGCCTTGCTGTCTGTTTGTTATCTTCTTCCCCGGGACTGAGCTTGAGAGCAAGAACATGATTTCTGTGTGTTTGCTTTTAAATCTCTGTGATTTCAGCACAGGGCCTGGTTCATCCTGGTCACTTACTATCAAGGGGAAGCATGTTTTGTAGTTTCATGTCCTGTTAGCTACACATGTTCCTGATGCTGGAGGACTGGCCCAAAGGTCCTAGACAGGTTGGAAGAGGAGAATGTCATGCTAATTTGCCAGTAAATTGCTAGAGTTCCATTTTAATGTTCACGCATGTCCAGAGTTTCACCTTGAATGTTTTGGGGACAGTCCGTGGATGATTAAGATTATAATCCAGTTAACTCCATCTCTTTGTCTTTTGTGTTCACTACAGGTACTTTGTAAAAGCCCTGACCCCAGCATTTCTGGTCTGTGTAGGGTCCTCTCCTTTTTGCAAGAATTATCTCCAAGGGAGAAAGGTGCACCGGGTAAAGTGACAGCCAGGCTGTGTGAGTCAGGTCCCCTGCCTCACCTTCCTCACCACCTTGGAACAGCTGGAGCTGCTCCTAGAATCCAGCACTTTTGTTCTGTCACTCTGGGGATATTTTCTCCTAGCCTTGAGCAGGGGAAGGAGCTGCTGACTTCCCTGATCTGTGGCTTCTGGGCCATCACTCTCCAGTGGGTACCCGGCTCTGTGCCTGGGCTGTGCTGTCCTGGCAGTCTGTCTCTGAAGGGACCACCTGCTACGTCTACCACAGCAACTGTCTGAGTGACTCACTGTCACTGGCCTGTGACAGGTGCCACGAGAAGCCTTGGAGAAGATGCCCCTCCCACACAGTAAAACCGACTCTATGAGGGATTCTAAGGCCTGAAGGCTCAGCGAACCTGGCTGCTGGTTATTTCACCATCGTGGAGGGGAGTTCTAAAGGGAGGCTGTGTGCTGTGGGGTGAATGGAGCGGGAAAGCCACAGCCTGTTACTGCGTACTCCTCTAAAGCTGCGAGTTTCCTTCATCTTTGCAGTGTGAGAACTGTGACAGGCAGTGACCTCCAAGTTCCTTTACAGTTTTCACATTTCAGGATTCGGAGACAGGGTCTCACAGTGTTGCTAGGCTGGTCTCAAACTCCTGGGGTCAAGGGATTATTTTGCCTCGGCCTCCTAAGTCCTGGGACTACAGGTGCACACTCCTGTAACCTGGCTAGGATTTTATGCCTTTTAAACTGGAAAATCTTCCTGGGCATGGTGGTGCATGCCTTTAATCCCAGCACTCGGGAGGCTGAGGTAGGAGAATCACTGTGAGTCAAGGCCTGCCTGGAATACACAGCAGGACTCTGTCTCAAAAAACCAAAAAAACCCCAAAAACCCATTAAACTGGAAAATCTTTTTGCATGTCAAGTCACTGTCATAGGATATATTTTTGTCCCTAGTTCTGAGAGGATCTTGGATACTTTTACCTGTAGCTGTACATCTTCCTTCCGTACCTGCTTGGTTCCCCAGGAAGTGCTTCCTTCCTGCTCCCCTGCAGAGGGACCTGAGCACTGTCCAGAAGCACGGAGAGTGGTGTGTTCTCTACTGTGAGATTCCCATCTCCCACACAAGGGCAGTTCCTTCAGCCCAAGCGCCAGTGTGGAGACACGTAGAGCAAAGCTGGAGCAGCTGGCCTGCAGCACCTCACTGTAACAAGAATGGGAAATGGATGTTGTGATGAGCACTGAGATTTGGGGGTTGTTACTATAGCAAACCCGACCAACACTCATTAAGCTGAAACCAGCAGTGCATGTGGCCGCTGCAAACACTGAATTCTGGCACTGTGCTAACTGCAGTACTGGATTCTCTTATTTAAAGCTGATAGCCACTCTCAAGGGGCTGTGATCCATTTTCTCAGTTTTCATAGTCACAGCATTAGTGAGTGTAGGAGCCAGGCTCAGCCCATGAGCCCCACTCCAGGGCCTGCCTTTGTCCTCCCTGCTTGCCTTGCTTCCTCTGCAGGCAGTTACCTTGCTCCTATCCCGGCAGCTTGAGGCCGACATGCCCCAGGCAGCCTCTGCCTGCACGGTCCTGCTGCTGCCTGCGTGTAAGAAATCTGACCCTGGGCTGGGAACTGCCCCAGTGAAGAGAATGCAGCCTGAGCCCTCAGTGACTGCCTTTGCCTTGGTGGCCTTCTTGGACACCTTCATCACCTCTGCAGCCTCTGGAGCCCAGCCATCCTGGACAGTCTAGCCATGGGGCAGGGGGTGCATTGACTAAGGGTCTTTCCCCAGGAGCTGCGCTGCCTACATTTCAGTTCTGGCCCCACAGCACACTAGCTGCAGGCCTTGGGCCCTTTGCTTAGGCTCATTGAGGCCAATGTCCTTATCTGCAACCTGAGCAAGACAGTAGTGCCTACCTGCTGCAGGCGCTGTGAGGATTAAGTAATTCATCTTTGTGAGGCACATGAACAGAGCTTACCCCACAGCAAGTGCTTCCTCTGTGACTCATTACTCCCCAAGCTTACCATGCACACCTAGCTTTGGGCCTGTGCATTGTCCCCTCTGCCTGGGCCACTCTTTCTCCCACTTGCTCCCCCTTTCCTCCCCAACCTTTCCTCCCATCACTAATGCCCAGTCTGCAACCAGGTCCTGTTGCCTTCTCCAGGAAGCCTTCCTTGGCTCCTTACCTGTGTGTCCTCAGGGTCCTGCACTGTCCCAACTCATGCCACACTGTATTGGAGCTGTTTACTTGATGGTTCCCCCGACTTCTTGTAGACTGAGTCAAGGACACTGAGCCGAGTGCTCTTGTACTGTCAGAGCCTAGCACTGCATCTGCACAGCACAAGTGCAAATTGGTCTCTGGTCTTGCTAATACAGTGACACAGAGATCTGTTTATCACATGGCTGGAAGTGACCCTAACAGGAAAACATAAATTCTTGTAGCGTATGAATCCGAAAACAGGAGGTTCAAAGATAATACAGGTGATATAGTGAACATTTTTTCATACTGGCTTGGCACATAACTCCCGAGAGATGGCCTAGAGAAAGAAATGAATAATTCTAAATAGACTACCAGTGATGGCGAGCCTTTTAGAGACAAGCGCCCAAACTGCAACCCAAAACCCATTTATCACAAAGTGCCAACACTGGAATTAAGCCTGAATACTGAGGTTTTAGTTTAAAAAAAACCAAACATACATTCATATCTTTTGTCTTAGAAGAAAAACACAACATGAATGCCATAGGTTTGCCACCACTGGACTAGGTAAAATGGGAGGAGTTGGAGGTAGGGCATGGTGGGAGGCCCTCGAAGGTGAGCAACCTTGAAAACACACATTCCTGGGGCAGCACAAGCTGACGTGGCTCAGGATCAACAGTGGGTGCCTCTGAGCAGCTTGCTAGGCTTTATGTGGATGGATATATCCCCCTGGTCAGCTCTAGGGGGCAGGCAGCGGCCCTTTTACTGGTAGGAAATCTGGCAAGGAGAGGTTAAGCAACCAAAGTCAGCTAGCTAGTAAAAAGAGCAAGACGTGAATTCAGGACTTAGCCCTTCAGGAGATACCGCCTATGAGTATGCAATACACCTAGCTGCGCTCTTGCTCACTCCAAGCCTAAAGTCTTGGCACTCACTGTATCATACAATGTCTCTAACCTGTCTAGAAGAACCACTGTCTGCAGAGATCCCTGTGTGATCCAACAGCTAAATCCCCATAACACCTGATATGCCATCAATGGGCTGGCTTACCTTCAGCCCATGAGCTTTCTGGGGAAGCCCCTGCTACTACAAAAAAGCGGTCCTCAGTTACTATTACCCAGGGCATGCCTCCTGCTCCCTCTCCTGGCCCTAAACAGTTTAAATTAGCCAAGGGCAATTAAACTCAACCATGGGAACTCATTAACAGCCTGGAGAGAGGCTGGCTTGGCAAGAGTGGATGTGTCAGGATGCTGAATGAACACAGGCAGACTACTTGTGCCAGCCCTTTCTGCAGACTCACAATGCACCACTCACCTGCCAACTATGTGCAAAATACCACTTAATAAAGGGCAGCTGTTACTCACCAACCATCTCTCATGTGCCAGGCACCACTGTCCTGTTTTATAGGCAAGAAAGCTGAAGTACAGAGGGAGGAAGTGTCTTGCATAGTTACATAGCTGTTAAGTGGCCCAGGCAGTCTGATTCTGACCTCCAGAATGGGGCCTTACACTATGATGTACATCATTGTTTTACATTAAGGGAAATATTGATGTTTTTCAAATGTTACTGAAGTTTGCAATAACATCAGAAAATTATTTTCCTATCCTCTTTTTTTCCCCCCAGTACTGGGGATTGAACTCAGGACCTCCCTTTCGAGGCAGGCATGGTGCCACTGAGCTAAATCCCCAGGCCCCTATCCTTTTCCTAACTTTAAAACAAAGCCTTTGATACTCTTGGATGCCTAACAATCCAAGGCATCTCAATATAGAAATTGAAGTAGGGAACTCTGAAGTCTTGGCATTCAGTTAAAGAAACAATCATTTCAACACATTTCTGCAAAGTTCCTTTATTGATAGCCCAGCAGGTGTTTCTTCCATTAAAACACAGAATATTAATGGAGCCCTTGATTTACATTCTCAGCTTGGTTTACATGATGGGTTTGTTATGCACCAACCTTTGTCCCAAGTATTAATTCTGCTCCTTCCCAGCCAGTTGCCTACATCTCCCCAAGGAATGAGCAATGATAATACGGCCTGTACCTGTTATTTTGCCAGCATCCCCATTTCATCAATTTATGGCATGAGGTAAAATCAGCAAGTTCAGAAATGAGAAAGTAAGGTACATTGAATATTTCTCTTTCCTCTGAGATGAATCCATTCTGCAGGTGTTACCCAATTCTTGTTCATGGTTTTCCCAGGAAGGCTATAAAGCATCCAATCAAGAAAACAAGATCCAGGTCTTGAGATAACAAAGTTAACAGCAATGCCTGAGTTCCTGGAGGGAAGTGCAAATGGAGGGTCAAGCATGTCACATAAGTGAACTCTGTCAGCCCAAAGCACCCTACAAGGTGGGCACTATTAGCCCAGGCATTTACCAGGGAAGAATCTGAGATGAGCAGAGGGCAAGCAATCTGTCTCAGGTCATGTCCCCAGTAAATGGTGAATCTAGGATTGTCTCTTCAAGGCTCTGAGCTTACCCCCAAATTACACTGCTGCTGGCTACTTGAAGAAACCCTGGCTTTGTGATCAGGATGCCAAGGTTTCATTCAGCTTGACCTTGGGTGAATCCCTGTTCTCCTGTGTTGTCTCCTGTTATAAAATTAAGAGGGACAGGTACCAATTTCAGCAGCTTCTGGGGTGCTGGCAACTTGAAGGCTGCACCAGCCCATGTTCTCTTCCTGCAGCAGGACTGAGCAGCGGGCCGTGGTGCCCGCCTGCACTCTGCCAATCAGATGGTGAGTGAGTGGCAGTGCCTACCCGCCCCAGGCTGCTCCCCATCTGTGATCCAGGGCTGGGGAAGCTGGCTCCAAGTTCGCTGTTCTCAAGTTCCAGGATTCTACATCATCCTCAAATTAGCCCAGGATGTGCACATTTATGGAGTTTTAAATGAACTGGCTTTCTATTCCTGGCATCTGGTTTTTAAAAGTGCCATTAGGCTAGCCTTCTATAAATAAGCAAGTTTATGGGGCACACATTTAAAGGTAAAAGAAAAAGATTAAGAAGATCATTTGCATGAATTCTAATTTCTCACACACTTGAGGCTAACGATTAGATAGACATACGTTCAGTTTTTCTTATTGAAACCACTTGGCCTAGGCAGAGGCTAAGCAGTGTAGTGGGCAATGCAGGTTTGGCCCATGCCTGGATTCTAGGCTCTTTATCAGCAGCGCATCCTTGAGTCAGTTGCTTAGTGGGAGCCTCAGGTGTCCTCATCTATAAAATAACAGCACCTGGGGGCCGGGGGTTTAGCTCAGTGGTTTCGCTGCCTGCTGCACAAGCTCAAGGACCCGAGTTCGATCCCCTGGTACCACAAAAAAAAAAATCCAAAACAGTACCTGGCTTGCATGGTTTCAAGGCCTGGACACAGTATGTAAGTGCCTTAGCACAGTGGCATATGGCAGCCCCCAACTAAACTGTTAAGAGCAGAGAGCTGGGCCGTGGATTTAGCTCAGCGGTGCTGCCGCCTGCCTTGCAAACGCAAGGTTCCATCGCTGGTACCAAAAAAAAAAATTAAATAAATAAAATAAAATAAATCACATGTTGCACATAAAAAATGAACTCAAAGAAAAAAAAAAGAGCAGATAGCTGGCGTTAGTTTGTAAACATCCTACTATGACCACCCAAGGAAATACCCAACAACAAAAAGGGCCCTGAGGTGGCGGCTCACATTAACTCTTCCCCGCACCCAGGCTATATTCCATGGAACCAGTCTCTGTGAGGAACCCTGGTGATTCCACCATGCAGTCAGGTCGAACCCCTCTCCCTGGTGATCTGGCCTTTCTAAGCTTGCTCTCAGGCCTGAGAATCTGAAGGACTCAATGGGATCTGGAGCTCCAAAGGGAGGCCTGGTAGCCCTGTGGGGCCGGTAGATAGTCACTAAGAAAGCTGTACTAGCAGTATTAGCAGGGGCAGGAACAGCCGTCAGGCAGTTGTGTCACAGGTGGGGCAGTTGGTCAAGACGGGCCTTGTGATGCCCTAGGAATGTGCTCCGGCCCCTGGAGTTCATGATGATGGACAAGACTCCGGACTCTGAACCTGCAGAATGAGAAGGCAGTATGATCGGTGCTGTGCAAGGCACCGAGGGAAGAATCACTTCCAGGTGCCATTGGGCAGGGTTTCAGGTGGTTTTGGCTTGGCCTTGACAGATCGTTAGGTTTGGACATGTCAGTTATGTTCCTCATCTAGCAGGCAGAAGAATGAAAGTAGGGAGCATTTCGGTGGTAGCTCAGGCCGGCTGCCAGCTTCTCACAGAATTCAGAGACAGATCTCAATAATCACCCCCTGTTGCGGCTCTGGGATCCAACTCTGCACCCAGGACAAGGTTACTGTTGGTGGAAGCCTGCTGCCTAACACCTGTGAGAAGAAATGGTTTTGAAACAATTTTCCAACCACGCCCCTCCTCTTTTTGAGTGTGGAAATAGCAGAGAAAGAATGAAAGGCAGTAAGTCATTGGGTGCTGTTAAAAGTCAATATTTCGTTTCAAATTAACACGAAAGGGTCATTCCAAGTTTGACTTTATTCAATCAACAGAACATGATCTCAGCATTTCAGCCACCTCAGTAGGGCCGGGACTCTGGAGGCACTTTTGGGGCCACCAGGCCATTCTGTTAACTTTGCGGGGAGCTGTGAAGACTTTACAGATCCAGTTATATTCTCTCAAGTTACAGATAGGGAAACTGAGCCTGCAACAGGGCAGCAATCTCCTGATTCTTAGCTTCTTGGTGGGGAGGGCTGGCAGCCCTGCTGTCTGGACTGAGTGCAACACAAGGCTCGTGGTAGACTTTGGCGGGACAGGTGCGGTGAGGGGAGCCCTGGCCTTCAGCCATTCCTGTCCAACACATGAGAAACTGAGCGGAGAGGGGAAGTGACTTGGCCAAGGGCCCAGATTAGAACCCGGTCTCTTTCTTGCCTCTCAGACTCCTGAAAGAAGCTTCCACAAAGGACTGGTGTATGGCAGCATGGCCAGCCCAGAGAAAGTGATCAGGTTAATGACTTTAAATACGAATAATGTGAGCAAATGAATGGATAAAAATTGGTTCCGCTATGATGGTGTAACCTTCATGAGCTGCTCTGTTTCTGGAGCAATGCCCAGGGAAGGGGTAGGAAATGCAGTGTTAATGACAGCACGGGGCACTCAGACAACCTGCACTTGGGCCAGTAGTTCCATAACTCCTTCTTTGCTGAGCAAGACCACCTCACCAGTGTTCTGACACCAAACCTCAAAATGTGCAGGATCCTCCAGGGCCCTCTTGCCAGCAATTATCACAAAGGGGTAGCCAAATCTGTTGGCGTCTTTCAGTCTGTTTCCAATGGTCAGATGGGTACGGTCGTCCAGCAGGACCTCCCCTTGCAGCTGAGGGACCCCTTCTACGATGTGATCATGCAGGTGCTCCATGAGCTCCGTGGCTGCTGCCTCCTTGCTGCCCTTCTTAGGAGGGATGAGGCAGACTTGGAAAGGGGCAAGAAGGCTGGGCCAGCGGATGCAGTCTTCTGTAGAGAGAACTTCAATGGCAGCAGCCAAGATCCGTGTCACACCCAGCCCATAGCACCCCATTTCAGCCAGGGACAGTTCACCATGGGTGTTGGCAAACTGGGCATTGAAAATGGAGGAGTACTTGGTACCCAGGTAGAATGTGTGCCCCACCTCAATGCCTTTGGTTTTGGTCAGAGGGCCCTGGCAGGCAGGGCAGTTTGTCTGTAGTGAGTCTAGAGTCTCCACGTTGGCCGAGAAACTGCAGCTGGGACAGGTGACAAGCCGGTCCTCCCCAACATCCACCGGCAGCTGGAACTCATGAGACATGGTGCCCCCAATGCTGCCCACGTCTGCCTGAGCCTTGATAAATCGCAGCCCCAACCTGTTAAAGAGGCTACAGTAGGCATCGCACACCAGGCTGTAGGTCTGCCGGGCAGCCTCTGGGGAGGAGTCGAAGGTGTACATGTCCTTCATGTAAAACTCTCGGCCACGGAGAAGACCAAAGCGGGGCCTGGGCTCATCCCGAAACTTCCTTGTCACCTGGTACAGCAGGAACGGAAGCTGCTTATAGGACAGGTTCTTCTGGGAGGCAACCAGGGCCGTAACGGCTTCCTCGTGAGTTGGTCCTAAGCAGTATTCCTTGCCATGCCTGTCTCTAAGCCTCAGCAGCTCCTTGTACATCACCTGCCAGCGGCTGGTGGCTTGCCAGAGCTCTGCTGGGCTGAGGCTGGGCATGTTGATTTTCTGACCCCCAATAGCCTGCATCTCCTGGTCTATCATGCGCACCAGCTTCTCCATGGCACGGACAGTGTAGGGCAGGAGGTGGTAACAGCCAGGGCTTGCTGGGAGAATCAGACCCACCTGCAGCATTAGCCGCTGGCTCTTACAGATCAGGTTGCCAAGCTTGCCCTCCAGGGACAGCACCTGGTCTTCCCGAAGGTTCTGTGGCTGGAACATTCGGGACAGTACCAGGCGCTGCCCTCTCCCCGGGGCACAGTGCTGACACCTTTGGGGAAAGGACCTGGAGAGCTGGGGGCTGTGGGTAGCCAGCCTGGACAACACTCTGCATCTCGCCAGCAACCCTTCCATGGCACCCAGCACTGGACCACAGCACCTGGAGAGACACGAGGCACAGGAACAAGCATTAACTGGGCTCTGACACCATGGCACCCGCTTGGTCTGGCCTCCAGCAAACTTCTAAGCAGCCGTGGATTCTGCAGATGCGAATGCTTCTGTTTCTAATATCCTAACAGATCAAAGCACTACTTCTCTTGTGTTTTTAAAAAAAATGCCATTTAAGCTGGGCATGGTGACACACACTTGTAATCCTAGCACTGGGAGGCTCAGGCAGGAGGATTACCACGAGTTTGAAACCACCCTGAACTACACAGAGACCCTGCCTCAAAAAAACAAAACAAACAAAAATTTCATTAAAAAACATTTTTCTCATTATGAAAATATAACAACACACTGTGGGGACACCACCAAGTAGTGCCTGCACAGCCTGTGAAGCCAGGTCCCCTGGAGTCCTGGGAGCTTCCCATTGACTGCACCCTGTGTAGCTAGGACCTGTGCCCGAGCTCCTCTGTGCTCAGTGCACTCATCTGTAAAGTAACGCTGAGGCTTGTAGGCTTGCTGCAGGGACTTAAAAGACTCAGAGAAAGTTCTTAGAACTGTATCTGACACACACTATAAGCCTGATGCATGTTTTCTATTACAGAAAACTAGGAGGAAAAAACCAAAACAAAGAAAATCAACTCGAATGCCTCAGCCAACTGCTGCTGCTGTCTCACTGCAATCCCTTATTTCTTGCAAACCCTGCCCTTCCCACCTCCTGCCCTCTGGTGAAATGTCAGGATCGTGCACATTGTCTGAGCTTCACATCTATGTTTTAACCTGTGCCTGGAGAACACAATGCCCAGCTATTTCAAACTCCATGCCTGAATGAACTCAGCATCTCTCCCAAGTCTATTTCTCTCCAGAGCTGCCTATTCCTGAGTGGCTCCACAGTGCCCTCCACCCAAACCAGAAACCTAGGTTCATCTACTCTGCCTCCTGCTATGGCTCATGCTCATCAGCCCTCTGGGCCCTGTCATTCCTGCCTCCTCTCACCAGCTCTATGGCCTGCAGCTTGGTCCAGGCCACCATCACCTCCCATCTGGACTGCAACAGCCTCCCCAAGCATGGGGCTCAGGGCTGCATGCCTGGCCAACTCCAACCCACCCTCTACACCACAGTCATGGACAGGCATCGAGCACACCAAGGGTCATAGGTTTTCTTTCTGGAAATAACTTCCTGCTGCCTTGAGAATGAGGTGTAAGCTTCTGACCTTCCGGAGGTACAAGGTATCCCCACCCTTCCTGTAAACTGGGCCCCTCTGGCTCAGCTCCCTGCTGGTCTCACCCTGCTTCAGCTGCACCGTGCTCACTCTTAAAACACACTGCCTGTCCCTTCGCTACTCATCCTCCAGGCCTTGGGACTGCCACCCTGTCCCACTCCCCAAACCTCAGAAGCCTGGCCCCTGTTGGCCTGTCAAACACCAGTCACTGCCTGGAACAGCCGCTCATCTGGCTGCCTCATTCCCTCCAGACACTGAGCTCTTCGAGGGCAAGGAGCCCACCCAGCCCGCTCACCATGACATCCTCAGCAGGCAGCCAGGGCTCACTAGATGTCCAATGAATAAGAATGTTTCTTTGTGGTTTCACAAGACATTCACAAGTTTCTGGTGGCAGTGCAACCTTCCATGGTGGACTGCGCAAACGAGTCACCTGCCGCCCAGGGTGGTCGGCTTTCTCTATCACATATAAGCTACAATGAATTTCTTCTCTTTTGTTATAGATTTGGGAGATATTTCAAGAATGGAATGAAAGAGTCAAGGTTATCAACTCTTTTAAGGCTGATTTATATTGCCAAAGTTAGTAAGCACCTCAACTTTTCAGGACAGTCCATGGAGTAAAACTCCCCAGCAGAATGCTGAGGTTACTGATGAGGCTCAGCTTCGAAGCTTGGAATTCAGCAGATTCAGACCCACCAGGTGCTCCCTTTCTACCTCAAGCAGCCTCCTCCTTCTCCCCTGTGCACCGTACAAATCTGAAAAGGCTGGGAGGAGTGCGACAGTGTGGTTCAAGGAAAAGTGCAGTGCAGAAAGAACGGCACATGTGGAATCACACCTAGCTCCCCCATCTCGTACCCAAAGCCCTACCTTTGGCCAGTCCCCCAAGCCAGAAACTCCCTCACTCCTAAGGCAAGCGAGTCAGACTCCAGGATCTCTCTCAACTCCACCCGCCTCTCTGTGACCTTCCTGCCATATCCTTGAGTTATTCTGTCAATACTTCTTCCTCCACAACAGTTGCCCAGCAATCCCGACACCAAGCACTGGAAGCGCTGAGGGCTGGTTAAACACTGCTGCTGGGCCCTGCCCTCAGCAGGGCTGGAGTGGGCAGACAGCATGGACTTCAAGGAGCTCCCAGAGCCATCGCTACTGCTGCTGCTGGAAGAATCACTGCAGGAAGCTAGCTGTGGTCCTGTGCTTTCAGAGTGTGACCTCCAGGAGGGCAATGACCAGACCTGGCCACAGTGGACACATCAATGAATTAACTTAATAACTCTGTCCAGTCCTCTAAGATAGCTAAAAAGACAGCTGATCAATCACTCTGTTTATAATCCATTAATAGCTCCCCATTATAGAGTGGACCCTTGACTTACAAACTCAATTCGTTCTTGAGCACTGGTTGTAACTCAAGTTGGTCAACTGAAGGCTCAGGCTCCTCTACATAGCCTTCAAAGTCTCTCTCTTGGCCGGGGATTTAGCTCAGTGGTTTCGCCGCCTGATGCACGAGCTCAAGGACCCAAGTTTGATCCCAGGTATCAAAAAAAAAAAAAAGCTCCAAAGTCTCTCTCCTGTACACAGGCAGATCTCAGTGTCCTTAGAAAGACATTGGTCCAGGATTGCTCAATTAACCCCACATAGGAAAGGATGTTGTAATGTTCCTTCCAGAGCTCTTTAAGGGTTAAATCTGTATCTGAGACCATCTGGAAGCACAAGTGGCATTCAGGTCCTAATTCAAGACTTGATAAGTTAAATCTAAAATTCCGGTCATAACCCAAATTGTCCGTAAGTAAGGCTGGTTGTAACTCAAGGGTCCACTGTAGTTTGCTCGGAATGGCATCAAAGCTCTTCATATTTTGACACCAACATGTCTTTTGGCTTTTTATCCTTCCATTTCCCTAAAGTGCTCCAAACTGCTCATCATTCCCAGAATAGACCAATGTTCACCAACACCCAGCAACTCCAACTCATCCTTCAAGGTCCACTTATAGTCCTGGAAGCTTCTCCAGCCCCTTCCAAACAGAATGTTGCTTCCTTCTGTGTTCCCTCGGCACACACCTCCTTAGAGTATACTGTTCTGGAATCACTTCCCCCCAAAAATCTGTTTTTTGAGACAAGGTCTGTGTAGTCCAGGCTGGCCTTCAACTTGCTATGTAGCCCACATTGGCCTCGAACTTATGATCCTACATAACTTCCCAGGTTGAGACACTATTCTGTGTCAGGCACTGAGAATATATGCTGTTTTATGCACTATTTTGCTTTGTTTAGTTTTTTGAGACAGGGTCTTGGCTCTGTAGCTCAGGCTGGCCTTGAACTTGCCTCAGCCTCCTGAGTGCTGGGATTACAGGTGTGTGCCATTACATCTGGCTTCATGCTCCATTAAACTACAAGTTCATGAGGCTCCCTACACTGTTGGATTTCAGGATCTGGCACAATACTTAATATTTAGGCCTTTACTATTTCTTGGTCAGATGTATTATTAAATAAAGAGGAAAGGGCCACAATGATATAATTGTCTAGAAAATTTACATAAGAATTTTAAGCCCTCTTCCCCTACCAACTACTTGTGTGCCTCAGTTCAAACCCGTCTGCTTAAACAGAATGATTATTACTATTTTTGGTCTTTTGAGACAGGGTTTCACTATATAGTTCAGGCTGGCCTCAAACCCACAGTGATCCTCCTGCCTCAGCCTCCCCAGTGCTGATTACAGGTATATGACACCACACCTAGCGATTAGTATTATTTTTCGAGGTTATCCAGATAATACCTCAAATATAATGACATGATCCAGTGCTTCAGACTGGCACAGATCCTGAGTCATTCACGAAAGTCTTTCCTGTACCTGCTCCGTGTGGGGCAGTCTTTTCCAGCTCATGTCTTTTCTACGGCTCTAGACTCACAACGGTCCTCAGTTCAATCAAGAGCACTGCACACAGCGTTTAGAGGGCCCGGCACACAGTGTTGCTGTTATTATTGGGCGCAACTCATAGAGGTAGAGATGTGAAGCCACTGCATCAAGTGACAGAGATGCGCGCAGAGCCGCTCCAGGAGGGCAAGGGAGCTGCCTCCAAACCCCACGAAGCCTCCGTCGCGGCCCGGGCTGCACAGCAAGGCAGCCCCACACCTGGCTTGGCCTCCACCCGCGGCTGACTACTCCAGTCATCCCACCCGCTTCTCACGGCCACGAGGCGGACAAGGGCGGGAAAGAGCTGCCCTCACTTTACCATGGAGGCGGAGAGCAGGAGACAACGCTATCAGTCTATGTGATTACAACCCCGCCCCAATTCGAAGTACGGACGCACAGGGGAACACAGACACCAGGCCCTGGGACCCTGCGCCCACAACCTAGTCCGCACTCCTCAGTCCCGTGGACCCCTCAGAACCCGCCGTCATGCACTCTCACCAATTACAGTTCCAGGGAGCGCTGCCTGCCCTTATGGCGCGCCGAGCCAGTGCGCCTGCGCCAGTTCCCCCTAAGCCCCGCCTCCCACACGAGTAGCCAATCGCAAGTGCATTTAGCTAAATGAGATGAGACGCTCTGGCCCCGTCTCTCTCTAGACGTCCTGGTTGTTTTCCGGAAGTAGAGAGAGAACAGCAATGACAAGATCACTGTCCCGGAAGTGCCCTCTAGGATTTATGGAGGTTTAACTCTACGATCAAGTCGACCTCCAGGGATTTGAGTCTGGTGTTACCGCCTACTGTCAGGGCCCGCCCCATTCTCCGAATGGGAGGAAGGCTGGTGACAATGTAACTATGACAACCAGCCCAGCTGTGTCATTTCTAATCCATCCCGATTTACCAGGCTTTCAATTTAAATAACTTTAAAATTGTGAAACAGTTCGAGAAAGGCACCTTTATTACAGTGTCCAAGACGGCCTTTAAAAAAGTAGGAATTCAAACTTTCACAAAATATTTTTGAGCTGCTACCTTGTACCTGTCACTTTGCAGACATAGCATAATGAAGTGAACAAAACAGACAAAATTCCTTGCATTCAGTGCAGTTTACATTCTTGAGAGAGGAAACAGCCCACGATCCAGTATGATTTAGGTGGGCCAGGGAAGAGGGGAGAAAAGAACTTAATGATCAAATAGAACTTTGATACAATTTATTTTTTAAAAATTGAAATTAAAGCAAAAAAATCTATAGTCAAAAAATCAAAATTTTAGATAAAGGTCCGATCTTTGAAAGTTAGAAGATGTTTTCCCTGGAGAAAATTAAGGAAGGAAAATGGAGTAGGGCCAGGTGGTATGGTTGCAGTTTAAACTAAGATGACCATGGAGAGTCTCAGTGACTTTTAAAATTTTCATTACTAGGTATTTAAACCAAGGTCACTCTACTGCTGAGTTAGATCTCCGGGCCCTTTATTTTTTTTATTTTTAGACAGAGGTTCACTAAATTGCCCTGAGTGGCCTTGAATTTGTGATCCTCCTGCCTCAGCACCTCGGAGTAGCTGGGATTAAGGACATGAGCCATCATGCCCAGCAGAGAAGGTGACCTTTTAGCAAAGACCTGAAAGAAGTGAGAGACTAGGCTTGCAGGTATCTGGGAGTGTCCCATCTTGATTTGCATCTTACCTCGAATAGCTCCTAACACAGCGATTGGCATACAGACTAGAGCAGTGGTTCTCAGCCCAAGCTACACTGGAATCGTTATGTGCACCCCCCAGCCCTCACCTAGGTGATGACTGTCAATCTGGGATGGGCCTGGGCATCCATAGTTTATGGTCTCCCCCGGAGTGACTACTGTGCAGACTGAGTTGGATTGGCCGGCCTACAGGAAAGGCACAAGACAGCCGGGGAGGAGGGCGCAGGAGTGGCATGTGAGTGTTAGCTTCACGATGTTATAGGTGAGGACAATACCGCTCTGTTGGAGCCCAGGGTTAGTGTTTGCCCACCCACCAGGAGGCTGTGAAAAGCTAGATGGATCTGAGTTCGGTCCCAAGAGCTCTGCTCAGCTTCCTCACCTGGCACTGTGGGAGGGGCTTCCCCAAGAAGACAATCGAAGCCGGTATTCTCACCCTGCCTCTTTGGGGGAGGGGCAAATCATCCAGAATTTCTGGGAATCCGAAAATTCAAAGTACCTTTTTATTTCTCCCTACTCCCCAGGCACATGGTTACATCCCTTCCATTCTTGGAACAGCCAGGCAGCCTCCTCTGCACCCCGAGGTGTTATTTCTCAATTAGCAGTTCCCAGGCTGTAGAGCATAGTAGTGAGGAGAGGCCTAATGACTTGCTGTGTTACACACTCCCACATCTTCGGAGCACTTACCAGTGGTAACTAATTAATGCTCACGACCCCCTTGGGAGATAAGCCAAGAACGCTGCGTTTTACCCAAGTTTGCAGGAGGCGCTGCAGCCTGGAGCAGCAGAGCTTGGTCAGGAAGCCATTGTCAGATTTGCTCCCCACCGAGAAAGTCCAGGTGGTGGAGACCCCCAGGTAGGGGAGATCTCGCATCTGGCCCTGTCACTGCTAGTGACTTCCTTTGTGACATTTCAGTCAATCAATTGATCAGTAATTTATTGGATGCCTTGACTTGCAGAACTCATTCGTGGGTAAACCCCCCGCAAGTCACCTGTGCTTTCCTAGCATGTAGAGGTCCTGAGTTCAATGCCATTAAAAAATTTTAAAAGCTCACAGAGAAAAAATTCATTTATTTATTATCAAAAAGAAAAAGGATGCTGGGCAGAGAATTGTCATGAGTTCAAGGCCAGCCTGAACTACATGGGGAGACCCTATCTCAAACAAAATAAAACAGAAAAATGAATGAAAAGGAGTCCACAGCTGCCTTGTGCCACAAAGCCCTGGGGACACACCATACCTTTAGTGGGCTCCCTGGCCACACTGGGATCCCCTTGGGAGCAGGCACTGGTTTTTCTCTGTTCTGTATCCTTGGCCCTGAACAGAGGGCCTGGCCCAGCTCTGGGCTTGGTCTGGTTAGTTGTTAATAGACCAGCCACTAGAGATTGGTGGTTGGTCACCCCAGCTGGCAAGCGCCTCTGCAGCCAGAGCTCTTGGCCTGGCACCAAGAGGGACTCCCAGCATGGGACAAACACACAAAGGTGATGATACAGACCTCTCAAAGCAGTGAGAGGGTGCTCAGAGGGAAGAGCAAGGTGCTGCTGGGACAGCTTTGCCCAAGGGATGCAGGGGATGGGCATGTGCAGGGGCCTGCAATATTGATTATGCCCAAAGCATGCTGTAAGCAGTGCAGGCTGTAGAGAGTTAACTCCACAATTGGCTTGTTCTGAGAAGCAAGTCCAGCTGAAGCCTATGTGCCGAGGTCAGAGTAACTTGCACCCAAATTCCGTTCCCACATTTAAAACCTTCTTAACTAGAAGGACAAGGTTCTAATTACAACCCTATATTTTGTCTATTCTGTTCCTAATTTGAGAATGCTTTGTCTTTTTCCTTTACAAGCCTTGCCTGTATTAGTTTCCATGGAAACTGCATGAGTGCATGTCCTGGCACATAACTTGCCTTTACCCCAATTGATTACCATAAAAATCAGTGGCTTGGACTGACCAGTGCCTTTGCTGATTAAGCAGCATTCTCATCCTGGCTTCCTGGTTCCTCTATCTCTTTATTTCTGTCTTTTAGGTTTTTTTCTGAGCCTTGTGCCATAGCACTGAGCAGGAGATCAGAACCTACTGCAGAGGTCTCTGATAGGCATGAGATCCAGCTGTGCAGTGGGGTCAGGGAGGGCTTCTTGGAGGAGGGGACTTGGCATGGCCCTTCAAGAGCTTCAGTTCCTTTTAACAAGAGTTTGTCTCTTCTCTTGGCGTAGGATTGGGTTTATGTATGAGCAGAGGTGGTGAACAAAATGTTCAACCAGGTGAAATCCAGGCCCTTCATGCTGGTGGCTTAGAGAGAGGACTACAGCATCTGGATCCAAAGCTTACAAAATTTACTAGGGGTGCGAGCTGGGGTAAGTGGCCAGACCATGCTTGTCTCCGGCATCTCTATTATTGGGTCACTAACCTCCTTGAAACATTGTGAAGTTCGAGCAAACAACATTACAGAACTTTGTAAACTGAAAGTGCTGTCTAAATATTAGTGGTGGAGACATATTCAGGTCATTCCTATGTAAGGTCACCTGTGCAATGAGATAATGACTTCAAAGGAATTAAGTGGGGTTATGGACACGTGGCTGTTGGAGAGCATCTGGATCATAGTGCTCAGTATGGTCTGAACTAGGGGCTAACCCTCCAGTGTGGCCCTGGCCTCCATGGTTCCTCTCCCTGGGGTCCCCAATCCCCATCCACATGGCTCACTCCTTCTCCCAAGGCTGTGCAAATATCCCCTTTGAAGCCAGGACTTCCTGAAACTCCATTCTCCCTGTAATCCACCCGATAGGTAGCATCCCCAGTGCTCCTCATACCCCTCCCTGTTTTGTTTTCCCTATAGCACTTACGAGCATTAACACAGTATCTTTCCTATGTTTGATTTGTTTCTATCCTATCTGTCCCCAACTTCCCCACCAGTAGAATCTATAAGGTAGGGGTTGTTTTTCTCACTGCAGTGCCCCAGTACCTAGCCCAGAGGACACCCAACTTTCTCTTTGAAGGGTCAGATGGTATTGTAGGCTTTGCAGGCCATATAATCACTGTCACAACTACTCAATCCTGTCACATGGAAGCAGTCATAGAAATATACAAACAAATAAGCCTGGCTGTATTCAAATAAAAGTTTATTTTAAAACTGAGGGAAGATGGAATTCAGCCTGTGTCCCGTAGCTTTCCAGTTCTGGACTAGATCATTATCTGGCACATTGTAAATGCTCAGTAAATATCTACTGAATGAATTAATTGGCAAATAAATGGACGGATAACCACATGATACTTGATATGGTGTCTGATATCACCTGGTTCGCAGTAAATATACCTGCCTTCCTATTTTGTTCTTAAAAATATGACAAGATAAATTATGATGCATTAGAGCCCCAACAAAAGTTCTGTGGGAGTATTGGGGTGGCAAACTGCTCCCCTTGGGATGAAGGAGGACATCCAGAGTATATTAGAGTTCTCCAGAGAACTGGAACTCGTGTGTGTGTGTGTGTGTGTGTGTGTGTGTGTGTGTGTAGAAAGATTATTTAATTTATTTGCCTTATTTGATTATGGAGTCTGGTTAGTCCAAAACCCGCAGTCTGCAGACTCAATGATGAGCCAACTCCCGATTCAAGTGCCAGTTCCCTCTTGTTTCAGGGAAGGCCCATCTTTGTACCATTCAGACCCTTAACTGATTGGATGAGCCCCCCCCCCACAATAAGGAGGGTATCAGCTTTACTCAAAGCCCACAGATTTAAACATTAATCTCATCCAAAAACACCCTTGCAGACACATCCAGAATGTTTGACCCAAGAGCTGGGCACTGTGGCTGTCTTAGTCTGTTTATGCTACTGTAACAAAATACCTGAAAACAGGTACTTTATAGAGAACAGAAATGTACATCTCACCGTTCTGGAGGGTGGGTTATCTGACGTCAAGGCTTTGGAATGTGATGTCTGCTGAGGCCGTGCTCTGCTTCAAAGATGGCACCTTCTTGCTGCCTCCTCCATGGCGAAAGGAGCCAAAAAGAGATGGACCCTGTGCCCTCATGTAGCAGAAGAGGTGGACGATCAAGGAAGGCCAGGCAGCTCTCAGAAGCCTCTATCATAAGGAGCCTAATTTGTTTCTGAGGGCAGAGCTCTCATGACTTAACCACTTCTCAACACCCCCTGATGTGGTCCCCCTTGAGGGTTAAGGTCCAGCATGTGAATTTTGGAGGGACACGCACATTCAAGCCTTGGAGGGTCCCGCCATGTCGACACTAAAGTTAACTATTGCTTGGTGTAAAGTTGCTTCTCTGAACAACTCACACTGCATCCAGGATTTCAGGAGAAGCCATTTATTTGGCAGTCGATCCCAGGTGCACTGGTAGGGAAGTGGGCAAGTTACACAGGAAGAGAGGGTACTGGGTACAGGGGGTGATGGTGGGCAGGTGACTGCTGTGGGCCACTGGGCTTCACTCTCTCTGGGGACCTCTGGAGATAGTGTGGACTGTGCCTCAGAATGACCCTACTCCTGAGACTTAGGAGGCACTTGTCCTCTAGTTTCTGTTCATCATCGGTTGAAGGCTGCCCCTGGCGTCAAGTGTGCCATGTGTGTGGGCTGAGTGGAGTCCTCCGAGGAGGGTGGTGAGTGCGTGCAGGGGGTTGACTTGGGAACGTGCCTGGTGGGTGAGGGTAGATATGGATGTGGCACCAAGGCTGATATAGGAAAAATATAACTCCCAACCTGATAAATGTCAGATGTGCCGAGTTCGTGGTCTCACAACATTGAGGAAAGAAGTTGTGAAACAAGAGAGGAAGTTAGGAGAGTTTCATTGGAAATAAAAAGATGAACAGCCCCTGGATCTAGGAAGGGTCCTGAGTAGGAGGCCACCGAGGGCCTTTGTAATGGGTAATTTATACAGCAAAGTCACTGCATGGTTACAACATGGGTCAAACTACAATCAACTTGTAGGACCACAAGGACAGCTGTTTAGTTGATATTGATCCAATAGGGAAGGAGGCACATAGTAAGGGTACATGGTGAGCATCATTAACTCTAGCTTACCTATAACTTCTAACATGGAAAGCACAAAGGCATTATGGGGGGATGGGACGGGTCCAGATGTTCTGGACACCCACCTGGACATCTGATGCCTATCTGGACTTACTGGACCAGGTGGTACAAATTACAGTAGAACCTCAAGTTGCTCCTTAGGGAGCCCTGAAGTCCTAGCTATTGTGCCTCCATCCTTAGGCCTGACTTGTCAGATTCACCTTCAGTCACAATTCTGATGTCTTTATTACTTTGTGCTGACTTCTGTGAGGGCCCAAATCCCTGACTGTATATGAATTTCTGTCTAACTTAGCTGTCTATAATAAGGTGATTCTTGAGCTGGGCTTGCAGGATAAACTGCCGTCTTAAGATTCTTCTTTTCAGGCTTTTGATGCTCAAGCTAAGGCCAGCTCTGAGAAAGTCACTAATAGTTGTGCTAGCAAAGTGGCACAGAACATTTTCTCTCCCTTGTGTCAAGTTGGAAAACTCTGGGAAGGACTCTGATTGGCTGAATTTGGGTCATATGTTTGCCTTTGTGGTTGGGGAGGGGTATTATGATTGACAACCTCCACCTCCACTCACAGTTAGGGGAGGAGCAATTAGTGGTCCATCCGTAAAGGGGTATGCTCTTCCCATCAGGGAGATGTGGCCGGCCTGAGACCAGAGCTTTGTTTCTTTTATTTTGTGGGTGACAAAACTCAGAGGAGCTGCAGTCTGATGAAACAGTTTGCATGCCAAGGCAGAACAAGCCCTGCTACAGAACGATTGATTGGCTTGGAAACATAAACATGAAAAAGCCATCCAGATTTTATGTGTTCAGTTTATAGAGCAACATATGTGATAGAGGAGAAAATAATCCAAAGCCCAAATAGTTAAAAGTAGTTAAAATAGTTAAAAGCCATTTATGAATACACTTTAGCCTGCCTGCCCCTCAATGCAGTGTGACAGGGCCTCAGTTTAACCTCTACAAGCCTCAGTTTCCTCCTCTGTGAGAAATGGCAACAATGCCCACATGAGCTCACGTCACGGATTGTGAGCGGGGACTGGAATAAGGGGTGTGAAATACATGCCATGGCACGTTTTCAGTACATCGTTTTGGTTTTTTTTTTTTTGGTTTTTTTTTTTTTTGGTACCGGGGATTGAACTCGGGTCCTTGTGCTTTTGAGGCAGGCGGCGGAACCACTGAGCTAAATCCCCAGCCCCTTCAGTACATTGTTTTGATGGTGATGATGATACAGTGATTTCCTATGACCTGTCAGTGGGGTCCCTCCTGCTCAAATTGTTCTTCTGTGGCCACCTGGAGGCTAGCTGGGGCTTTCCACAGCTCTGCAGGAGTCTGCTAGCCACTAGCTCGCTGAGCACGTACCTCCCCTCCTCCTTGTCTAAGAAACAGAGAAGTTGCATTCCAGCCAGGCCTGGAGGGGGCAGATGCTCCAGCTGGGTGGGACAGCAGTTCAAGCCTGCGGGGGGCAAAACAATCTTGGAGGTATTTTTATTTTTAATTTTTTTTTTCAGTACTGGGGATTGAACTCAGGACCTTGCGCTTACCAGGCAGGTGCAGTGCCACTGAGCTAAATGCCCAGCCCCCATCGCGGGTAAAACAGTGGGGACCAGGGCCAGCTGTAGAGCCAGGGGGCAGCCTGGAGCGCTGGGTGCTGGGTGGGGGGAGCTGGGAAAGAGGGGACAGCCGCTGCATCCCCAGCCCCATCAGCCAGTGTGCCAGTGATTCGGCCCCATGGAGCTGCGGTGGGTTTTCCCTGGAAATGTGCCCAGGATGCTGGGGATCCGTTCTCATCTGCTCATTTTACTGCCGAACTGTAAAGTGATAAATGTCATTACCCTTCCGCTCCTTAAACAAGAAAAAAGTTAACAGCCTGAGAAAAGGAGATATTTCACTTCATTTGGCATCCAGCCACCATCATCCAAGCAGGGTGCTCCCTTGGGGTCTGATGAGGGACAAGGACAGGCACCGCTGTCTTTGCTGTCAGCTGCCAGGGAGGCTCCGTGCAGGTCCAGGCTGAGCTGGCAGTGTAGCCAGGCACCCTCTAAACAACTCCAGCACTGTAATGGGTGCTGTAACAGAAAGAGAGCACAGGCTGGGGATTTAGCTCAGTGGTTCTACCACTGACAAAAAAAGAGAGCACGGAGGCCAGAGGAGAGTACCTCGCTTAGAGTCACTGTGCTTATTAGGGTCTGTTTTGTCTGGCCCCAGGAGGTGAACTTGAATCGTGGACAGAAATTACAGAGAAGATTTCAACTCAAAGGACAGATTACGAAAACACAGGCCTGTGGGAAAAGGAATTGATTGTTTTATGAGGCAGTGCACTGTTTATTTGCCAGAGATCTGCAACTCTTAGGGCTTCCTTTCAGAGCACTCACTGGAGAGAGAAGTCCTGCTCTAGATGAGGCAGAGATGGGTAATGACCAAGGTTCTTTCCAACTCCGAAATCCTAGAAACCTGTAATGAAGGAATCTTACCCATCTTCATATCTGTAATACGCTTTGTTCACACCAGCTAGATGGGAGCTCCCGGCCACCTGAGGACCCCTGCTAGACCCAGAGAAGAGTGTGGTTCATCTTCATTGCCCCAGCCGTGCGGTCATGAGGGTTTCCACTCTGCCGTGCTCCTCCATAGAGCTCCTGTAGTGTCAGCTGCATGACAGTTGTCCTCGCAGTGGGCAGGGGTATCCTGGGGAGCTTGAAGCTGTCCTTAAAGACCACCCAGCCACTGGCTCCTGAGCAGTGGCTTGGTGAAGAGGGACAGGCAAGCACCAGATCCTGGGCCTCAGGGACAGCCACATTCTCTTTCTTCCCCTGCTTGAGGGTGGCTGGGGTGGAGGGATGGGGTAGCCAACACTGCCAGCTAAAGCATTCAAAAGCTCTGGGGGTCTTCTGAGGCCTAGAGGCTTCTAAGGCCTGCATAGGTGCACAGCATGTCCAGGCTTCGAACTCCCCAGAGGCAAGGACAAGGACTGTTTATTTCCTGCCATAGCCCACTACCTCTCCAGCTTAGCACTATGCTGGGCACTTGCCCAGCATGTGGCAAATATCTCTCGAGGTGACTGGAAGGACTGCAGTCCTCCTGGATTTGACAGAAGTGAACTTGGCAAGGAAGCATCACGGAAAGGCCTGAAAGCCCTGCACCATGGATCTGTGGGCAGGGTTTTGAACTTGACCTTGCACAATGCTTGCTCTTTGAATCTCAGTTTCCCAATCACAGAACTGAAGAATTGGTATGAGGCTGGATAGGAGGTAAAAGAAAACCCATGCTTTCTGGCTTTTTTTTTTTTTTGTACGGGGGATCAAACTCAGGACCTTGTGCTTGTGAGGCAAGCAGCAGCACCACTGAGCTAAATTCCCGGCCCACTGGCTGAGCTTTTGAACTCAAGGGTCCTCTGGGCTGCAGACCTGACCTAACCTTAGTCCTATGGACCTGGTAATGGAGTCACCTGTCTGGGACTGAGGTGCCAGGGTACTGCTTTGGGGTTACTCAGCTCAGCAACCAGAATGAAGCCTCCCTTGCATGCCAAGCTCAGGGCAGGGTTGGGGGAAGTCAGATGTGGTTCCTGCCGCAAAGAACCCAGAGTGGAGTGGGGGGTGTACAGGCAGACAGAGTGATGATCCAAGAAGGAAATGAGTGCAAACGCAGTGGAGCAAAATGCCCTAGAATCTCCATGAAGAAAAAGGAGGGACTAGTGAGAGGTGGGAAGGCTTCCTGGAGGAGCCTTTCATCTGAGCACTTGGGATAGAAATGACAGGGGGACAGAGCCAGCAAAGGAACCGAATGTCCAATGGCACAGAGGTATGGCGGCCTGGGAGCAGAGGTGGGTGGAGTTACAGGTGGGTCTGGTACTCACAGGGCACCGGAAGCCCATCTCTAGACAGAATGTGGTACAGCTACACACCTGCAGGGCTGTGCTCCAGAGGTAGCCCTGGCTCTTCTCATTCTTACCCATGACCCTGCCTGGTGTCTCAGTGCCCTCGTCTGTGAAATGAGGATTATGATGCCTACCCTTCAGGGCTGTGGAGAGAATTCAGTAAGAGTGCACGTGTAAAGTCCAGGAGATGGGGTTTCTTATTTCTCTTTGGCTTTTGGTTAACGTGCAAACTGGACAGAAATTAGAATGGTGGTTTTTTAACTACTCATGATCAGTGTGAATGAGATTATCAGAGAGAAAGCTTATGAAAAAGGTTATGACAGGAAAGGGGTGGTGAAAGAAGAAATGCATGACCTTGGGGACAGGAAAGGCTAGGACGGAAACTGGGCTAAGGACGAACTTCACCAGCTTTATTTCAAGGGGTTTGGGAGGCTTTTCAGAGCAAGTTGACAGGAATGAGGCCTGCTGGAAAATGCGTGGTCAGGTGGGAGAGGCCTGAGCACCCAGGTATGAGTAAGGGCCCACCCCCAGCCCGCTCACTGGGCGACCGGGCCCTCTGTCCTAGCCAAGGCGCAACAGAGTGTG
Source organism: Heterocephalus glaber (assembly GCF_000247695.1). The sequence goes on along the minus strand of NW_004624862.1, from coordinate 5,074,116 downwards.
GCTCCTGAGAATCCAGTGACAGACACTTGGGCACAAGGACTAGAAAACCGCCACAACTGAGGCAGCGCTATTCTGTTTATCTCAGCAGACTCGCAGTCATCTTAATTCTGTCCCTCAGCTGGCAGTTTTCTAGTGGCCTCGTGCCGGCTCCCAGAGTCCTTTGCCATCTGGAATCAGGTCCTTCTGCCACTGCGGGCATTTGGAACTGCCAGAGTTTCATGGTCCCCATTCACAATTCCTGAAAAAGACTCTGATTGGCTCCGCCTACAAGCCAATGGCAGGGCGGGCCCAATCACCTGGGGGCGGGGCGGGGCCTCAGTGGGCCCCGGGCTCAGACGGAGAACGCCCTGTGGCCTCGCAGTTTCCCAGCACCGTAGCCCTGGCGCTCCATGGTCTCGAAAAGCAGCCGGACCAGCGCCAGCCGTCCTTGGGCCACCAAGGCGCGGGCCAGCCCCAGCACCTCGTCCATGTGGCCGCGCCACACGCGCTGCAGCTCCTGGCGCAGGCTGGCCGCGGGGTATTTGCCCTGGGCGCGGCGCAGCCAGGCATCCACCTCGCGGCCCAGCTCGCCGTCGCTCAGCTGTGCCTGGCTCCACTGCGCCAGCAGTGCCTCGAGCAGGCAGCCGAAGCCCTCGGGGCGGTTGGAGCCCGCGTCGTCCAGCTCCACGGCGCGCTTGAAGCAGGCCGCCGCGTTGGCGTCCTCGCCCTTGATGCGCAGGCATTTGCCGCGCAGCAGCTGCAGCTCGGGCAGCGCGGCGCCCAGCTCCGACTCTCCGGCCTTGGCCAGGAAGACCAGCGCCTGGTTGAGCGCCGCCTCGTCCACCGCCAGCAGCTCCTGCACGGCGTCCACGCCCATGTAGTAGTAGACCTGGTGTGTGGGGAGGGGGATGGCGCGGGCTGAGATTCCTTCCAAATCGCCGCCCCTGTCATTAGTCCCCAAGCCTGCATCATTCATGCGGCCACCCACCTCCTGTGCAGGATTAACTGCACGTTGTTTCTGGCCCCTGCAAAGAGACAGTATCGGAATTCGAGGTCCAGCGTCTCCACTCCTAGCCATACAACCTCGAGGGGGTCTATTTCTGCCCCTCGGTGTCCGCATATGTAAATTAGAATTTGCCATTTCTTGGTGACCCCTGCCTGAGCACAGGCGGCACTTCTGGATAGAATACAGCTCTTTACTTACCAAGTGCTCAGAGCGCCTGGCCTCCTCTATGCTCCACACACTGCGGCAATTCCTTCCCGCCCCCAGAGGCTGGGGGACTGCACCCCATTCCTGTCAGGGCCCTTAGTGGCCCACCTCAGCCTGACAGGTGGTCAATGCGTTCTTGGTGTGCCCTCTGACAACCAGGCCAAGCGGCTGCTTACCTGGCCAATGTCCAGGTAGGTCCTGAGGCCCGGGCACACCCTGACCACTTGCTCGAGATCAGCCTTGGCTTGGGCCAGGTGGCTCCGGTCGGGCATGCCTCCAAGGCCTGCCTTGGCCCGCTCCAGGTCGTGCAGGTAGGCTGTGGTGTGGATCTGTGACAGAGGACAGGCTCAGGCAAGTCCCTCCAGGCAAGGCCTCCGCCTCCGTCCTGGCCTAACCCAAGCCAATTTATTCCTCAGCAGCAAACTGGGACAGAGAGTGACACAACAGAAACTCTCGCCTTCATGGCACTTGTACTTTAGTGGGAAGAGAGCCAGTAAATGTGACAGATAGGTCAACAGTATGTTAGGGAGTGACTGGTATTAAGAATAACAGGAAAGAACAGAAAGCACTGGCAGGGGATTGATGATATTGGCAGTAAAACAGTGGTCTCTAGAGGCTGCCTTTTTTTTTTTTTGAGACAAAATCTTGCTTGCCTCAAATTTGTGATCTTCCTGCCTCCTGACCAGCTGGGATGACAAGCATATGCCACATGGCCCAGGTCAGAAGCCGCCTTTTTTGGTCAGCCCTGTAGGAAGTTAGAGAGGAGGCGAATCAGAGATCCCTGGGTGAGGAACATTGTGGGTTGAGGTGGCGCTGGGAGAGAGAGTGAGAGGTGAGCAGAGGAGCGGGTGGAGAGTCATATGTGCACATCTTCCTCCTCTATTCCTCCTCCTCTGACCATGTAAGGAGTGAGTCCGACCTCTGAGCCACAGGAGAGAGTAAGGCCAGGGTTGCTGCTACCTGAATGCAAGACCCTGTGGAAGTTTGCTACCTCCCTGTGCCTCAGTGACAGACTAGAACATGTCTGGCTGCTTCAAGGGACTTTTGTGAGGTTTACAGCAGACCGTGCATGAGCCAGAGAGGTTTCGGAGAAATGCAGAGTTCCATATATGTTTTATGGTTTACTAGTATGATTAATATCTTTATCATAAAGATCACCACCTCAGCGATAGTAAAGGAATTTCCTGCTTGATATATACTGGCAAAATAATTAAGCCACTGAGACTAAGAATGGGAGCAGACATCAGCCAAATAGGCGTTCTCAGGGTGTGCACGATGCTGAGTTTTACACACACAATCCCATAACTCTCCTAACAACTCCAACGAGGCAGGGACAATCACTCCCAGTCCACAGATAAAGAAACAGAGGCTTTGACTTTGATCGAGAGCACTTTGTGAGGTCCCCTAACAGGCAGGGATGGCGTGGGGTTTGAACAGAGGCTGCCTGGGGCAGCCCAGAGCTCAGTGCAGTGCTGCCTTTGTCACAGCACCTCCCTCCCACACCTAGGCGCCGACTTCAGTGTGACCTCAGGCAACCTCTGACACCGCCTAAAGTAGGTGTGATTAGCCACCTCTTACAGATTGTGGAACTGAGGTTGGAGGGATAGGTGGCCTCCAACAGCTCTAGGCAATAGGTAGAGAGGCCAGATCTCAACTGTGGTCAATCTGACTCCACCGGGCTAAGCCAGAATCTCCTGGCGGCTCCAGCCAGGCGCTGAGTTAGAGACCCCTGCAGTGGGAAGGGCACTTGCATTTCTGTGCGCCCCGATAAGCCCTCTGCTCCCTCCCACCATGAAGGCTCCAGGGTCTTGGCCCTGGTCCTTTCTTCTGGTATCAGGGGCGCTGCAGGGAGACCCACCTTGGCCCTGGTACAGTACGCCTGCCAGTTGAGCTCTGGGTCTCCTAGGACATCCAGGGCCATGTTACAGGTTCCAATGGCCATGTCTTGCTTTCCTAGGAAGTGGAAGATTTTGGCCAGGCGGTTGAGGATGGGAGGTTGGTCCTTGGCAATCTCAATGGCCTAGGGAAGGGAAGGGAAGGGAGGGGGTGGGAGCATACTATGTGTCTGCTCACTCTCACGATGGGACCCAGTGCCTTGGGGCGAATGCCCTGGCACTCAGCTCCTGAGAGCCCAACTTACCACCACGGTCACAGTCATGGCCAGCAGACCTTTCTAGGCCCTGTGACCCTCCTGTCAGTTCAAGCCCCCAACTTTGCCTGGCACAGGTGAGGGAAGGGTCTACCCCTTCCATGCTTACAGGGCCTCTAGCAGGGCTGCAGTACTTCCTCCATATGGGACCCACTGCTGCCTGTTCTAAGTGATTTGCCTTAGGGTCACACAGCTGTGGGCAGAGCTGGCAGTGAGGCCCCAGCCACACCCACCTTCTGTCCACTGTGACCTGGGGTGGGGAGAAGAGGGTGGGACAATGTGCACACAGGCCTCAGGGGGCCGGCCGATCAGTGTGGGGAGGGTCTTGGTGTTAGGCAAAGAGGAAGAACCACAAGAAGAGCTTCTGAATGAGGAGCAGGTGGAGAGAGAGGGCTGGAGTCAGTGTCCTTCCTGGGCGGGCCTCTCAGTGAGGGAGGACACCAGTCTTCAGAGTGGGGGTGCTCAGGGACACATACCTTGCCAAAGCAGTCCAAGGGGTCGGTCCCCGAGTACCCGCAGTCGTGGACTCCCATGGGGGTGGTGGAGAAGGTGTCCTTCCTCTCCAGCAGCATCCCGACATAGCACCAGGCCAGGGCTGGGAGAGGGGTGGGAGGAGCCCAAGGATGGATGGGCCAGCTCCACTCAGCATCAGCCCCCACGAAGACCAGGCAGGGACAGCAGCGTGAAACCACAGACAACCCAGGGACAGGGAGTGACAAAGTAGGGGCAGGGCACAAGCATGGGAGAGAAGGGACACATCCAGGGCTCATTCTCTGTCTACTAGGCCTCCTGGGGCCTCATTTCAGGGGCACAGCTATCCTCATGGTGCTAGTCCCTGTCTAGCTATCTGGCCTTGGAGGAAATGGCTCAACTCCTCTCCAGCAGAGCAAGCCGCAGGACACCTGGGTGAACAGCTGAGGAAAGACAGAGGGTGTGAGAGAAAGGCACGAACAGAAAAGGGAGGCAGTGCCAGAGGTAGCAGGGCTAGTGACAGGTAAAGGGACAGCGGGCAGAAGCCATGCTACCAGCCCTGCTCTGGGGCCTCTACCTCGCTGGCAGGCATCGGAGGCCTTGAGGACTTGCCGGAGCAGAGCCAGTGTGCGGTTGAAGGCGGGCAGCCTCTTCTGCTCCTCACTGCCCAGCTCCAGGAAGATGCCATCCAGCCTGTGTCAGGAGGGGGCCATGGCCTCAGCCCCTCCCCTCCCCTGGGAGCCCCCGCCTGCCGGGCCACACCTGTCCCCACCACCCTGGGCCCAGCCACCCACAGGCCTGACCTGATGAAGAGTGTTGCCATGGTGAAGTACCAGCCCCTTTTCTCCTCCATGGGGATCTAGGGAAGCAGAGAGCAGCAGGCTGCTGTTATGGAGGTGCTCTGGACGTTGTTCAGGAGTACCATGGTTTCCCTGAACCCCGAGAGGCAGCAGGGTCAGGGGGAGAAGGCTTTGGCCTCAAAAACCCTGGCTATAGGCCCAGCTCTGCCCATGTCTGCCTGGGCATCTTTGGGCAAGTTACTGGGCTCCCCTGACCACAGAGGATCTGGGAGCCCCAGAAATTCGCAGGGAACAGGTGCGGGCCACCTTTCCTCCCCTGCACACAGGCTCTGCTCCCCAGCCTGGCCACATGCTCCACGGGTCACCTTTGCTCTCCAACACCACCACCTCTCTGCCCTTCCCAAGCAAGGCCCTCTGGGCACATTGAGTGAGCCCAGCTCTGCCGAAGCCTGGGCCCCCTGAACCGTTTTCCCATTATTATTCTTGCCAACCTTGCTGTGCATTTAGACCGACTTGGGTAGCAGATAAAATATTTATGCTGTTATTTATGGGAGTAGCTACTCCTGCCTCAGGAAGGAATTTTAATGAAAACCAATAAAACCCCCAGTGCATATCGACAGCTCTGCCTCAAGCTCCAGCCCTCCCCTCCACCTTCATCTCTCCGATCAGCTGCAAGCCCCAACCCCACACCGCTCCACCCACCCCTGCGGCAACCACCTCAGCCAGTTCCTGAGCCCCTCTGTGCCTGGCCCTGGGGGTGGCTGACAAGGAGGCTTTGAGAGGAGCTTGCCTGCTGGCTGGGAAACAGACCCAGCCATCAATCCCCCCATTTGACAGTGTTGGACACCCAGCACCTGGACCTCACAATAAAATGAACATAAGGGAGCCCGAGGCAGAGCCCAGAGTCCAAGTGCCTGGTCCGGGTCACCCAGCTTGAGCATAAGAGCAGAAATTGAATACTGCTCAGCTCCAAAGCTCGTGTTCCCTTCATTACGCCAGGCTGCCAAAAACTAGTAAGAGGCAAAGTCTGCCCAATGTCACAGGAGTGAAGCAGGCCCAGAGTAAGCAGGACGGACAGGCCAGTCCCAGCCAGGGGGGTGGGTTTCAGGTGGATCTTGAGCAAGCACAGGTACTGTACAGGCTGGGCTAGAGACCAGGGCATCCCGGATAGAGGCTTGATACGAGCAGAGGCCTGGGGACATGGGAACAGCAGCCTGGTGGGCACAAAGCATAGCATGTGGGAATGGGGTGGTGGTGGGGGAGCCAATGCTGGCCAGGGAGACCCTGGGTGGACCTAGAGGGAGGGGCCTTGTGTGACAGATCTACTGAGTGCTCCAACTGCCCAAGAGGCCCTGCTGGCTGCATTTCGCCACAGCCCGTTCCTCCCAGAATCTCCAGTGTGGCCCTGGGCTGGGCAGTGAGGACAGGAGAGGAAAGGTGGGCCCCCTCTTGAGGGGCCTTGGTCTGGCAGGAAAGACAGACCCAAGACACACAGAGGAGCAGTCTGGAAATTTCCAATCCGGATGTCCTCCAAGGCATCCCAGCAGAGGAGGCGCCAGAGCAGGATGCTCAAGGATGAGCAGGGACCACCCAGCTGGACTTGGATCTACGTCACCCCCTCTCTGGGCCACACTGGCCAAGGACCTTGACATGATGTTGAGACCTGGGCCTCCTGCTGTCAGTGACCCAAGACTTTCTGGTGCAGCCTGCTTTGCGGCTGGGTACACAGTCACGGCAGGGAGGAGGAGGAACTCCCACCCACCCCTGCTCCTGACAAGGCGGAGGCCTCAGCGGGAACAAGTGGAGTGCAGAGGTGGGCGGCCCTGGGCACGAGGTGCCCCCTTAGCCCCAGAGGAGGAGACACCAGGCTATCGGGATCTCTTGAGCGCAGGGCCTGGCCCTGGGGAAGCTGAGCAGGCTCAGGGCTGTCCAGGCGGCTGCTTTGTCCACTGCGACCTGCTTCAGTGCCCCAGGCACAGTGTCTCACCTCACCCCTGCTCCGCTCTCCAGGACCAAAGGTCCCTGTGGGGTCCCAGGTGCCTTTCTTTTCCCACAGGAGCAATGTGCCATCCTTGGGGCTCCTGGTTCAGAGCTACCCCCTTGTTTCGTATTCTGCCCAACAGAAACTAAATTGGGTGCCCAAACCACACAGTTAGTGCATGACAGGTGGGACTTAAGCTTGTGCCTCTGTGGTCCTTGCTGCAAGGTTTCTTGCCTACAACACGCAGTTAGCTCATCAACCCCTGAATTATGTGACTGAGGACAATGAGACCAGACAGGTGACTTACACAAAGTCCCACATTAGTTGGCATCAGGGTTTACCTTTGACCCAGTGGTCCCTCAACCTCTCTGTTCAGAGTCCACATCCTTGAGTAGCAGAACATGAGAGCTTTTCACTGAGCAGGCAATATCGCCACCTGGTGGCAGTATGCTAAATTGCAGGGGCAATTCCTTCACCTCAACTCAAAAGACTCAAGTCTCATTTAAAAAAAAAAAAAAAAAAAGGGCCAATGTAGTGGTGCCTGTGATCCCAGCACTCTGGGAAGCTGAGGCAGGAGGATGGCAAGTTCGAACCAGCCTGAGTAACTTAGCAATTTAGTGAGATAGTGTCTCAAAAGAAAGCAAGAAAGAAAAAGAAAGGGCTGGGGATGCAGCTCAGTGCAGAAGCCCTGGGTTCAATCCACGGTGCTGGGGAGGAAAAAGAAGCTAGTGCCATCAGAGTTCCAAACCTGGTCCCTCCACAGTCCCTCAGAGAGCGATGTCGGCAGCTGGGGCTAGCGTGTGTGGTGTGGTGTCAATGGGGTGAGCAGATGGATTTGGAGGCCTCAGCGTGCTGGGTTTTAATCTTCCATTCCTGCCTGACGTGAAGCTGGCGGAGGCTTTCACTCTGAGGGCAACCTGGCCTGAAAACAGGCTGTCTTTAAAGTCCTTCCGGTTCTCAGAGGCAGCAGCTGAAGCTGTTACCAGGGGCAACCCAGCAAGTCCGCCCCCTGCGGGGGGCTTTACATTACACAGGCCTCTGCTGCCCTCCCTCCCTCTCTCCATCCTGGAGAATGAAGTTGCCATGAAACCTGGGCGGGTCTGGGGGGCCTGGACACTACCATACGTGGAGGCTCACATCTCGGGGACCGCTGCCCAACTCTGGGCAGGTCACCCAGCACCTTCTCCCCCCGCCATAGGCCCGCAGCGTGGTCTCGGGTCTGTGGGCGGGGCTGGCAGGTGATGTTGGGGAGGGACCCAGGCGAGGCCATGCTGACTTTCCAGGGAAACCTGTATCCTGGTCCTGGCTGCAGGTGAGTGTGAGGGGCAGATCCAGGGAGGGGCTCAGAGCAGACCCCAGTTCTCTGAGGCCCTGGCCCTTCCCGTCATTTCACAGATGGGGAAACTGAGGCAGAAAGAAGCAGAAACTCGCCTACTTGACCTGACATTTCAGGCCAGGTCTGTTTGGCTTAAGTCCTGTTCTTCCCATAACATGTGCGTACAAAGAACTAGTGTGTGTTCAGTGTCACCATTTACATGATCTTTTGTGGCCTGCAAAATGAGTGTCATTATCCTTTTAATACAGATGGGGAAACTGAGGCACTATCAAGTCCTCAAAGCCACTGGGACTGAAACCTGGGCATGGTGCTCTTGTTGCTATGCTAATAATAGCAAAAAAATATTTTTTTTTGGAGACAAGGTCTCACTATGCAGTTCAGGCTGTCCTTGAACTTGGTATGTTGCCCAGGCTGGCTTTGAACTCACAGTAATCCTCCTGCCTCAGCCTCCTGAGTGCTGGGATAACAGATGTGCACCAACATGCATGCCAATAATAGCAAATTTTATTGAGCACTTACTATGCACTAGGTACATCATTTATAAGTTTTGACCTGCTAGACCCTCAAGGGCTACCTTATGAGGTAGGGACTATTGTCATCTGATTTTACAGAGGAGGCAGCTCTGGCACATATGGTCAGGTGGTTTCCAGAGTGACACAGGTGGAAGGAAACAGACCTTGAACCCAGCAACCAGCTCCAGGGTCCCAGAACCTAACTACCTGAGATTAGTGGTGCTCAAAGTGTGGGCCTCTACCACAGCCTGGGGCTCACTTGGGAATTTGATAGAAATATGGATTCCTCAGGAGACTGAGCCAGAGACCCAGCCGGAGACTGGGCCAGTGAGGACCCCTGGGCTCGCCCACCAGCCTCCACCTTGGCTGTGCAGGTGCCTGCAACAACAGGCACCCCACCCGCCCCACCCCACCTCTTGGCTGTACAGCTACTTGGATCCACACTACAGAGGCACAGGGGAGCATGAAGACCATTGTCCTGAGCTGCAGAAGTGAACAACAGAGAGAGGGCCTCTCTTAGGCTCCCTGATGAAAACTGAAGCCCAATGGAAAAGTGAGGAGAATCTCTGCAATAAAGGCATACCAGACCACCGTGCTTGGTAAGTTGGAGGGATCATCACCTCCCATTGGAACCTGGACTATCTTCAGGGGAAAGGCAGCTGGAACCTGTACTAGAACCTTGCAGAGTTCAACCCTGAAGGAGGACAGGGAGCTCCACTTGGGACTTGCAGCCAGAAATCTGCCTGAATCTCATCAGTCTGTGACTGGTTACTGAGACTCACTGACTTATAACTGCACACTGTTGCCCACATTGTCTATTGTGACAGCAGAGACATGCCCTGAAGGAGGCCCTTCATTTTTATCTTTTATTGTTATTTTCAAAATTACCACTGTTTTTTTGCTCTTATTTTTAATTTTTTTCTTCTTTACTACTCTTAAAATTTTTTTCTTTTTTCTTTCTTTTCTCTTTCCTTTCTCTCTCTCACACTCACTCTCTTGCTGTCCCACATTGTTCTTCATCTCCCTTTGTGTTCCTGTTCTGCCTCTAATTCATATTTCTTCTTTATCTTTCTTTTCTTCTCTTTCCTTCTCTCACCTGTGTCCTCTGGCCTTACTGCTAACCTTCCCCTATCCTTCTACTTACCTATTCCTTCCTCCCCAACTCCTTCTAACTCCCCATCCTTAAGGGTAAAGTTGCTATATTGAAGAGTTTATTCACAATAAACATATGTTGGGTTGGTCCTTGATTTTGATTTAATTCACACAATTAAAGGTGATAGATTAATAACTACCACAAATTGTCATTTTCTAAGAGGTACTTGATGCTATTGGTACTTGATGGTACTTCTAGAGGTACTTGATGTTGCTGATTGTATCACTTGGGCTAAGGTGTTGTGATTGATCTAATCAGTTGTCCTTCCTGGTATAATGAAAATGAGACAGCCTCAGAGCCATTAGAGACTCAAAACCTAAAGACC
>NW_004624862.1:5008688-5057641 GCF_000247695.1 Heterocephalus glaber | reverse complement strand
GAAAGAGACTAAGAAAGCTGCCCGCCCAGCCCACAGCCCAGGGCGGAAGGGCCGGGACTCAGGCTCTCCTCTGCCTCCTTCACCGCCTCTGTTCTTTCCACCTCATCGCACGGGCCCAAGAAGGCTGACACTGCGGAAACTGAAGTCACAGCGGGCAGGTCTAGGATGCGTCCTTCCGGCTGGACTGGAATGTCGCCTGTGACAAGCAGGCAGCACACCACGCCTGTCCCTGCCCTTGCTCCACACCAGGAGGGGACACGGCGCGTGTGCCGATGCCCTCAATGCCCTTCCGCCCCTCCAAAGGCCACGGGCTCCACTTCCGCGTCTACAAATAGGACCTGCCTGGGTTAGAAGCCTGTTGGGGGTGGGGGTTGGCAGTGCTTCCTGTGGGGTGACTGAGGGCCTTGGAGGCAAGAATCTGCCCCAGCTTGGAGGGCCCTATGAGGACTTTACACGGTGAGCAGATGACTGCAGCTCCCAGCTGCCATTTCCCTTCTGGCCCGAGGTCTCCAGTGCCGGTGTAGGCCCTGGGGCTGTCCTTGCTTTGCTCCTGACTCACCTAACTGCTAGAGTCACTTCTCCATTCCACATTCCCAGTGGACAAGCCCACCCCGCCCAGGCCTGGGTCCAAGTCGGGTGCCAAGGCCAGTAGCAGCGAGGTTTGTCTGGAGAGGTCCTGTGCCCTCCACAGAGATCCCAGCACGCAACAGCAGGGCCCTTCCCGGTCTGAATACAAACCGAAGGTGCCACCAAAAGTGCCGTCCTGACTCAGAGCCTGGCGCACTGGTGCCCACCTGGGCTGCCCGAGCCAGCACAGGGCACTCAGTGAGTGTGGGTGCAGGTGCCCAGGCTCATGTGTGCCAAGCGCCCAATATTTTGGTAAGAGGGGAGGAAATCAAATAACTAAGTTGGCTTGGGACACGGATATTATTTTTGTTTTTTAGAGAAACATAAGTTCTAGCTACCTTATTTTTTTTTAAGTAGGGATTTTAAGACAAAATCGAGTTGTTCAACTACATCAAATTTAGTTGAAACACACAATGGGAGAGGCCCAGGCCGAGGGCTCCACCCCCGGGGACAAAGCTCAGCAGAGGCTGGTGACAGCTTGTGACAGCAACAGGAGGTGCAGCTTGGGGACCGCGGGTGCACAGGAGGTGGCAGAGGACACGATCTGACCTTCATATTTCTGTCACGGACGGAGAACGGAGGAGGGAAGGAAGGGCGGACAGGGGAAGTCACAGAGCCTCACCCTGCATAGAAAGACTGCTTGTTTTGGGTTCCAGGTGGGATCCCCAACTTCACAACGTCCTCTCTGATCGGCTCAGCCCTGGAGCCGCTCTTCAACCTCCGGCTCCTGGGCTCTTCCCTGCCTGCCGCTGCCGGGCGACTGTCCAGCCGGGGGTGCCTCCCTTCCTTCCTGCCTGGGCTCTGCCTCTGCCTCCGCCCCTGGCCTCGTCCTCCCGTCCCTGACAAGGGCCCCCACTCTGCAGGGCTCCCCTTGGGTCTCGCAGGTCCCTCACCCTGACTCTCTGCCCCTCTAGAAGCCATTTGACCAGGTCTGCCCTGGGCAGGAGCCCTCCAGTCCCAGGTCCCGTCATGCACACTGGGGCCGGGCTCCTGTGAGCACTGTGAAGGTCCAGTCTGGAAGGTGCTGGCGAAGGGCGTCACCCAAGCAGCCATGTGCAGCTCTGCCAGGAAGCTCTGGGAGGAGCTGGCATGCTGGCGCTGGGTGGCGCTGGGTGGCAGAGGGTGCGGTACCTACCAGGGAGGGGTAAACCAGCACAGTGTGCTTGGGGGCTACAGAATTACTATGAATGAAGTAGGGGCTGAGGGAGACAGGGAAATGTGCCCAAAGCAGGAGGCAGAACTGGACTTCAGAGACCGTGCTGGCAGCTCTTTGGAGCCACCGTGTGCCCTTCCTCATGTAGCTTTGGGCTGCCATCCTCCCCTGCTGCAATTCAGCCACCCCAGAAGCCCTCATGCACTCAGTGCAGGCTCCTGCCCCAGGGCCTTTGCACACACCATGTCCCTGGCAGGAGCACCTGCACCCGTTCCCGCCAGGGTCCTCCTGCCTCTCTCAGAAGCCTCCCTCCCTCGCTTTTCCAAACACACTCACTGCTGCACTGCTCATAGGACCTGGGCTTTCCGATCACTGCTGATGCCGACATCCGGTCCCTATGTCCCCAAAATGCCCTTCAGCTGTTACTCTCTGGGGCCCTGTTGTGGTTCAGGAAGCGTGCTGCTGTGATGCAGGCCTGTGGACTCTGCCAGCCACAGACACATCTCCAATCATCCCTCTGACCCAGGCCCAGGGAAAGAGGAGCTAATGAAGGAACACACATTTGCTTCTCCCTCCACACACGTCTCAGTGGCAGGAACTTCTTAAAGGCAGGGTAGCAGACAGTCAACGCGAAGTAAATGTAAGATGCTCAGAACCTCCCAGTGCATGGGCCCTTTCATTCCACCTTTTGGTTGGAGAATCACAGTAACCTGAGACTGAAGCAGACGGAAACCAGAGAAGCCAAGTGACTTGCCCAAAGCCACAGAGCAAAATAACAACAGAGCTCAAACTCAAGCTTCCTAATTCGTCTTGCTGAAGCCCTCGTCAATGTCGCCCTGACTGTGCCTCTTTCCTGAGGCCCTGCTTGGTGCCAGGTACTGTACAAGCATGATCTGATCTACTCCTCACATGTTGAACAGGACAGCGGTCCACATCCCCAACTCCCTCCTGGCCACAGCTGCTCAGGGCAGAGCTGAGGAGCAGCGGCTGGCGGGGCCCAAGGGTGCAGCTCAAGCTGGGCTGTCCTGGCCCAGCTGAGCTGACTGTACAGAGGGAGCAGCCAGCCCTCTGCTGTGTCCCTGGCCTCTGCCTCTCAGCTCACTTCCCACGCTGTGCCCCTAGGGAGGGCGGGAAAGGCTCTCGAAGGCCATCTGGGCCCTCCCTGCGCCCATTTCTCAGATGAGAGAACCGAAGGCCAGAGCGAGGCCTCCGCTATGGGCAGTGCTGCAGCTGAGACAGCTTAGGGCCCCCAGGGCTCCAGGCCCCACTCCACAGCCGGACACCTGGAGTGCTGGCCGCTCCTCCCCTGCAGGGCCACCTGGCTGTCAGGGCTCAGGATTTCGGAGCCCTGAAGGCCCCGTGGGAGGGTATTTCCACGGAGGAGAGAAGGCTTCACGGCCGGGAGGATGCAGGCTCAGCTGGACTCTGCTGTCCCCGTGCCTGCTCTTCCAGGAGCTTTGCAAACATTAATGACAACATCAGCCAAGCACAGGATCCTCACTTTACCACCGAGGGAGTCTCAGATGCACATGCCGTTACTGTCCCCATGTCACACAGAGCAGTGGACACTTGGAGACACTAAGTCCTGAGCAGAGGTGAGAGCACAGGGGATGCCAGGCCGTCTGCCCGGGGTCTCCTCGCTTGGCTTCTGCCCCGAGCTGCTGTCCCTCATCGTCTGTGCCCCAGCTGGTGACTGGCACCATTCCCCCACGGAAACCACACGCTCTGCTGCAGACCCACTCAGGCTTCCCATGTGCGAAGGCTTGTTGCTATTTAAATATCACCGATCTAAAGCACTATGAAACATGGCTGCTGTCGGCTCAATTCCGCCCGCACTGTCTTCCCAGAAAGGCCACGGTATCCCGTGAGCAGTGAGGAATGACTGAGCTGTGGACGCTTCCGCTCCTCACCACTCAGTGGCGCCACCATAAATGCTGACTGTCCCAGCTGCCCAGTGCTGGCAGATTTTGTTCTGCCTCGGGAGATAACTAGTATATCTAACTAGTTTATCTAGTACTTGTCTATTTAGCGCTAGGCCCTGTGAGGCGCACACAGCCATCCAAGATACCTCAGCTGTGGGGTTTCCTGTGGTGGTGCCCACGGGCACTGTCCCCACTGCCAAAGCCTCAGCTCCAGGGCCGGGGATTTAGCTCAGTGCTTTCGCTGCCTGCTGCGCAAGCGCAAGAACCCGAGTTCGATCCCCGGTACCCAAAAACCAAAAACAAAACCAGAAAGTCTCAGAGCTCCAGCTGAAGACAGACTCGCAGGTGCACAGTCGGACCAAGCGGAGGCTCTGACCCTCCTGAGAAGGTGGTGGAGGACTCCTAGGGATGGGGTGTCTGAGAGAAGCCCCAGGCCAAGAGGACCTGCTGGGACAGACAGAGCAGCAGGCGCCCCAGGCAGAGGCTGAGAGATGGACAAGGTGGATGGCAAGGAGACCTGGCCCGCAGGGACGGAGAGGCCGTGGGATGTGGCAACAGCCTGGCTCACGAGGGGAACACGCAGAGGACAGGCAGAGAGCTGCTGGTGGAGGGCTCGAGGGCCAACCCTGGGGCCAGGATCCCCGTGCCAGCCAGAGGGAGTGGGCTGAGGGACGCTACTGCGACACCGCACTGGCAGCCAGGCTGAGGCTGGCAGGAGGGTCAGGACGCGGCCGGGCAGGAAGCCAGAGGAGCAGGCAGGATATTGTGGAGGCCGGAAGCAGGGAGCAGACCTGAGGTACAGGAGAGCTGGGGTCTGAATGGACGGGGGTGGGGAGGAAGAGTGGGAAGGCTGCCTGAGTTTCCGGTGCTGCCTCGCCGTACTGTTAGTAGGTGGAGGTGCAGGGGCCCAGGGACAGGTGCTTACTTGTTGGGAGGAAGAAGGATGTGCGATGAATTGGCCAGGATGGTTTGCGGTATTGCCAAGAGAGAGACCTAGGCTGGCAGCCCGCGGGGGAGCAGAGCAGGAGAGCTTGTTGGGACCGAAGGGGGTGCGCACCGGCAGGGTATTCCACAGGCCAGAGGGCCGGTGGAGCGGTGGAGGGGACCTGGCAGACCAAAGAGGTCCTGCCCACAGCCTTTCCAGCGGAGGGTGGGGAGGGGCGGGGCGGGGATGTCACCCACCTGCTGCCCGTAGCTCAGCGCCTTGTCATAGCGTGCGAGGCCGGCCACCAGCACGCGCGCGCGCTCCTGCAGGCTGGCGCAGCCCACGTCGAAGCCGTGCGCGTAGCCCTGCTCAGCCAGGCAGCGCGCGGCGCGGAGCGGGGCGGCCCCGCCGGCCTCGGGGTCCGCGCCCAGGCCCATGAGGCTCGCTAGCCGTGCGGCGCACGCCTCCTCCTCTTCCTCTTGTCCCAGCCGCCCGTACACGTGTGCCAGGTTGGCCCAGGCGTTGAGGTTGCCCGGGTCCTCGCGGGCCACTTCGAGGAAGCGCTCGCGGGCCTCGTCCAGCTCCTCGAGGTAGAAGGCGAAGACGCCCAGGAGGTGCTGCACCGCGGGCCGCTGCGGGCCGGCCGCCAGCTCCAGCTCCCGCCGCGCGCCCTCGCGCTGCAGCCGCAGGTCCCGGGCGCGCAGCGGGGCCGGCGAGCGCGGCTCGAAGTTCAGCTGCATTTCCAGGTGGAAGTGGCCTGGCAGGTAGTCCATGTCGTCGATGAGGGCGTCCAGGTCGTCGGTCGCGGCCTCGGGCCCCGCCATGGCTGCCTGGCCTCGTCCGGCCCCGAGGCGGCGGAGCGCGCTGGATGTGGCGCCCCCTGAGCTGCGCTGCGCTGAGGCCCAGGGCGCGGCTGCCTCACGTCCGGGAGCCTCCACCGGTGGGTGGGTCTAGCGTCGGTCGGGAGCGCCCGGAGGTGTTTCCGCTTTCGCTGTTCAGCAGCTTTTAGACTTGGCATTGCACAACCAGGAGTGGCAGAAAAACAGGTGCATTGTTGACTGCGAGCGCCCAAACCCCGGTGCGAAGCAAAAGTCAGAATTTGCTTCTCTGCTGAGTCCCGGAGGAGGAAAAGGACTGACCCAGGTCACAGGAGTGGGGCGCGCCCACAAAAGCCTGAAGTCCCAGTTTGCTGCCCTGTCTGGACAGGCCCTTGTAGTGGAGGGATCACCGTCTCCTGCTGCTGTCCTCGCCTCTGTCCTCCTTCCCACTTTCCTTGTCAGCGACTTAAGGATGACGGCCCATCCCCTGGGGCAGGGAGCAACCACCGGAAACCCGGAAGTGGCCACTCTAGCTAAGTGTGGCTCCACTCTCATCCTGGTGCCTGTCCTGCTCCGCGTGCCGCCTGTGGTCCAGTTTTCTTCTTCTGACCCGTCTTCTGGCGAGGACCAGAGCCCTGACCTCAAGCCTGCAGGCGGGGCCTGCCCCCTGCCACTGGGTGGACCCTTCATAGCCTGGTTCTGCCGCAGCTCGGGTTTTGGGGCCCTCCTCCTTCTGGGGGGCTGGGCTCTTCCACCTGCTGTCTCACCTTCTTCAAAAGAGACCCGCATTTGCAGACAGGTCGTGAACTGGGGGAAAATATTTCACTTCAGCAATCCAATAAAAGGAGAAACCAAAAGGACATTTTGGTGCCACTTTAACCTGTTCATTTGTAGACATAAGTTTAATCTATGTAGTTGTTCTTAACTGAAAAAAAAATTCCATTGCTGGCCAGCATGGAATTAAACTTGTTCTGAGCCTGGTTGGAAGTATTGGTGATGGAGTCCCAGAGTTTGCCCTTTTTATTTATTTATTTATATTTTTGGAGATAGGGTTTTGCTACGTAGTTCGGCCTGGCCTTGAACTCCTGGCGCTCCTCAGTCTTTTGAGTGCTGGGATTACAGGCGCATACCATCAAGCCTGGTGAGTTTGGCTTTATTTAAGAAATTGTTGCAACATATACTTTGCATAAAAGTTACCATTTTAACCATTAAGTACACTCACATGTTGTGCAACAGCCCCATCTTCCATCCCTGGAACTTTTTAATCTTCCCAAATTGGAACTCCGTATCCATTAAGCAATAACTCTGCACTTCTTCCTCCCCCAGCACCTGCTAACCACCATTCTACTTTCTGTCTCTATGCAGTTGACTACTCTAGTACTTCATGTAAGTGGAACTATACAGTATCTGTTCATGTCTGACTAGCCTAATGTCTTCAGGTTTATTCATGTAGCATGTGTCAGAATTTCCTTTTTAAAGGCGGAGTAATATTCCACTGTGTATATCACAGTTCATCCACTCATCTATTGGTGTACATGTTGCTTCTACCTTGTGGCTCTTGTAAACAGTGCTGCTATGTACCGCAAATTCTGTTCTGTATGTATTACAGATGCAGTGTATGGATTGGCTTCCTAGACGTGAGGCTTCTACATCATATGATAATTCTGTGTTTAATTCTTTGAGAAGCTGTCATAGTGTTTTCCCCAGCAGCTCCACAATTTTTCTTTCTCACCAGCAATGCACAAGGCTTCCGTTTTCTCTACATCCTTGCCAACATGTGTCATTTTCTGTTTTTAATAATACCTGACAGCATGGGTGGGCTTGGCTTTTGCTGTGCTCTGAGAAGATGAGGAGGACCTGGAGGGAGGGAAGGGAGGTGTGGGTGTTTCAGCAGCAAGAAAGGTTTGCAAAGGTCGGAGAGTCCCTGACCAACTGTGCGCCCTCAGGACAGAGCAGCCCGTGTGTCCAGAACCTCATGTAGCGGGGAGGTGGAGGAGAGAGGCCCAGAGGCAGTGCCCCCCAGCCCCAAGCCTCAGTCCCAGCAGAGAAGCTGGACGGACTCCATCACATGCGGCTCCCCCTTCTGGGTGGGTTAAACTCTCCAAGCCAGGAGCTCTCAGACGCCATGGAGCCCCATATCCCTTGTGTGCCCCTCAGGTGGCCAGAGCCATGTATCCCTCCAGCCTGAGCCCCAGTTTCCTTTCCTGTGCAGGAGGGCGGAGAGACTGCAGCAGTGCCTGTGAGACAGCCAGTTAGTGCTGGATAAGGAAGTTGCCATGGTGGGGAAGCCTGGGCTCCCGGGGTGGCTGCCTCGCTGAGGCGCTGACTCACCCTGGCCTGTCTCAGCCTGTTCAGCACCAGCACTCCTGGCCCAGTGGACCCTGGCTTGGGTCCCCTGCCTGCTCTTGCACTAGTCTGGGAGCCCGGGGGCCGGTTGTGGAAGAGAAGCAGTGAGCAACCTTGGGCTGCTGTGGGCCGCAGCGACACTGGGGCCAACCGGGCCAGTTGAAGGGCCTCTGAGCACCCAGGACTTGGTGTTGTGCCCACCCACATGCCCCTGACACCTGAGACAGCTCCTCCAGGAAATGCTAGTCACAGGCCCCATCCACTGAGGCCACTAGCAAAGAAGCAGCAGGGCAGGATTCAAACCCGCGTCTCTGGGAGGGTTTGTGGGTTCCTGGAAAGGGGGCTCACATTCTCTCTTTGCTTGTCACTCAGCAAGCATGCACAGACATTGACTGTGTGGCAGGAATGAGGAGTGAGGAGGACCGTCCTGCCCCAGGGGATGGGGATGACTTCCTGAGCACCGCTGTAAGCCAGGAGCCCTAACTGAATCTGGCCCTTTCACCTGCAGGGCAGTCTGTGGAGTCCATTATTAGTGGCCTCTGACAGGTGAGCAGGCAGAGTCAGGGGAAGTGGCACGAACCAGGTCCAGGGAAGAGGTGTGTAGTATGTGATGACCCAGGTGCCTTCTGGGTGTGTTCCTGCAGCCATCGCTCTGCCCATGGCTCCGTGGTGCAGGGTGGGTGTCTGCCAGCCCAGGCCATGTGCCCAGCACTCAGCCTGGTAGGGCGATATCAGAGGGTATGGGGTGGGGAGGCCCGGTTTACCTGGGCTGGACACGGAGCATCCTGCACTCTGATCATTCCTGTGACCAGGGAACAGGGCGTGGACCTCTGCCTCCCCTTTGCTAAGGCCACACAGCAAAAGTGATCAGAGCAGGCACAGTAGGAGAAGGGACAGCCCACCGAGCCATTGGGGGTTCAGTTTAGAATTTTCCAGGAAGCCTTCCGGGACCTGCGCACCCCTTCTCTTGGGCCTGACCAGCTGAGTGGCCATTGTTTCCCGAGAGACTCGCAGGGCAGGGGCCCCTGTGGGTCCCAGGCACCATGTCCGAACCCTGCAGCCCTCCGCCCAACTCTCCAGCTCTCCCGGCTTTCCTTGCCTGGTCGCCCTTTCTCCCTCCCCTCGTGCAGCAGCAGCCCCATGGCCTCCTCCCCGTCTGCCCGCTGCTGGGCCTCAGTTTCCCGCCAGCCTGAGGTGAGCCTAGGATCCCCGAGGCCCAGGCTGCAATCAGAAACTGATCCCCAGCAAAACGACTAGAGAGCCGGGCCAGAGTCTCTGCGTTAACACCAGGAGGCGCCCCGACCTCTGCAGGGGTCGCGGAGGATCCCGAGCCAGAGGGAGGGGTGGAAAACAGAACAATGAGAAGGGGAGGGCGCCGGGCCGCGGGTCACAAGGCGCGGGTTGCCGAGGCAGCGAAAGCGGGGGGGGAGCAGGGGCCGTGGGCAGCGGGGTGGGGACCGGCCAGGTGGCCGGGCGACAGGAGCACCACGCTGGCTGTCTCAGGACCTCGAAGCTCGGAGGGTGCAAGCATCATGTCGGCGGCTACCAGGTGGTTCCGAGGGGGCGCCTTTGGGGTGCAGAGCCACAGGCGGGGGACCTCTGCACCCGGGTTCGTGCCCTCCCCTCCCCCCGGCGCCGTCCCCCAGGCCCTCTCAGGATCCACACTGGCTGCTCTTTCCCGGCCTGGGTCCTTTGCCTCCTGAATTCTTTCTTCTTTTTTAATGATGCTGAGGATGGAACCCTTCACACTGAGCCCTTTATGTATTTATTAAAATTTGAGATAAAGTCTTGCTGAATTGCCCAGGCTGGTCTCAACCCTCCTGCCTCAGCCTCTCAGAGTGCTGGGATTTCAGGCATGTGCTGCCATGCCCACTTTCCACTTTCTTTAGTAAGTTCTGGAAAGCCATTTCCAGGTCACCTACTATGTGCTAGGTTTAGATGTTGCTGTAACCGCAAATCCCTATATACATGGATCCCCTCCCATACAAATGTAAATTCCCTGAGTGCAGAGAGCAATGAACAAAACAGCGAAACTCTGTACTCTACTTGGGGAATTTACATTCTTATGGGAGTGGGGTGGTGCATAATAACTGAATATATATAGTTATTATTTATGGTGTTTGTGTATGCCTAATAGTATACATTGGTTAAGGAGTTTGGAGAAAAGCCAAGCTGGAGGAGGTACTAGTGGGTGTGGCGGAGCCAAGTTGGGTCAAAGCCATGGCCGCCCTGCTGTTTATCCTTGGTGGGCCGAAGTCATGTCCCTTGGGCCACTCACACCCCTATCCCAGGGCTGCCCAAGCCCTGGCCAGGAGTCAGGTGTTGGGCTCCCAATGGGCCTCTGTCCTCCTAGGTTTGACGTCCACTGTTTATCCCAACCAGAAGAAATCCAGCACCTTCACGGAGGGCCCTGACTCCAGGAGCCATTCTGTGGCGGTGGTGGGTTGCCAGCCTTCCTGCCTTCTCCCTCGGGGCTGCACGGCTCTTGGCTCTGAATGAGCTACTGTCCCCCCGTGAGGTGTGGTGGGGCCAGTGAGGGGGGTGTCCTGATTGCATCCTGGTGCTGGGGGATTGCCGGGCCCCACTCCAGGATGAGGGTACCTGGAGGTTGCCTGGTTGGAGGTGGCTGGCCCAGCTCTGACTGTGCTCCGACTCAGTCCCACATAGGCCCTGGGACCTACAGCTGCAAGGAGACCTGCTTCAGCAAGCAGAAGCTGAAGAAGGAGGTGGGCACAGGCTGGGCCCGGGCACAGGAAGCCACCCGGCTCACCCAGCTGCCCCACTTCCGGTACAAGGTCCTCATAAAAGAGAGGTGGCTAGAGGTGAGGCCCTTGGCCACGTGTGGCCCTCCGAGTCTTCCCAGATCAGGTGGACTTGTCATCCCTGAAAGAGCACCATCATCCCTGGCTCCTTCCTGTGTGGAGATTCTCAGGTGTACGGTTTGCATCTTTCGCTCCTTCTCCTGGGACAGGCGCAGAAGCTGGGGCCTGGCTCCTACAACCTCAAAGACTTCCTGGAAGAGCTGCAGCAGAAGCCAAGGAGCACGAGGGGGCTGCTCAGCTCCGGGGAGACCCGCTTCTCAGGACTCATTGGAGTAGGTGGCGCAGCAGGCACCTGTGTGTGCGTCCTGTCTGCTCCCAGGCCTGGCCACACGCTCCTCTGGGCCCCACTCTCCTTGCCTATGCCTCAGGCTCAAGGTCCTTGGCTGCTGTGTGTTCCAGCAGGGATGGATCATATCATCTCTCTGACCAGCAGAGAGCCCAAAGATGCACCTGCAGGTGCAGAAGCGGAAACTGCACTTGGGAAGAGGGACGTTTAGAACCTCCTAACCTTCCCAGCTAACGTATTAATAGCTGGCACTCAGCATGGCTCGTGACACGTACTGGTTCATCCTCACGACAGCTCTACAAAGCAGGCGCTGCTATTGTGTCCACTTTACAGATGGCATAGCTGGAGGTCAGGGGCTGAGTAAGCTCAAGGTCGAGATCACAGAGCTACTGGGTGGCAGCACCAGGAGTGGAAAGCAAGATGTCCACTCTCCAGCCACTGCACATTCCTGAGAGGCCCAGCACACTTAGTTCTTGGGTGTTGTACCTTTTGTAGAGGACACAGTCTAAGGCCAGGGCTCAGCCCAGCTGATGGCAGATAAGTTAGGGGGACAAGTTGAACACTGTCTCCCTCCTGTGTCCCCAGCCCCAGCATCGGGACATCCATCTTTGCTGCTTCTGCCTGGGGGACCTTCCCTCCTCCCCGCATAGCCATCTTTGGGGATTTGTTTCAGTCTTCAAGGTCTAGCTTAAAAAAAACAAAGCAACTTGCAAGTGACTGACCATTCCTTCATTCTCTCCCCTGAATCAATCATTACTGTCTGGCTCCCAGGAGCTCTTGGCATGGCCATATTCTAGTTAAAATTGTAGGCTTTCTGGTGAGCCCAAGTTTGATGCTAAACCTCTGAACTTGGAAGTCTTTTTTTGAGACAAGGTCTTGCTATGTAAGTCAGGCTGGCCTTGAATTTGTGGAGATGCTCCTCCTTTGGCCTCTTGAGTGCTGCAATTATAAGCGTGCACTACCACGCCTGGTTTGAACTTGAAAGTCTTAAGGCAGAAATGAGATTGTGTCAACAGTGAGCCCAGCACTGATGGGTTTGGTGCTGTCCATGAATGCCCAGGACAGGGACCACTCCAGGACCTGGGGTGCTCTCTACCTACCCAGTCTGATGCCTGGCAAACTCCACAGGCTCAGAAGGAACGTGGCTTTTGGAGCTGGAAACCTCTGTTGCTCCTTTCTGTGTTGTTTTGTTTTGGTACGGGGAATCGAACTCAGGACCTTGTACTTGCTGGGCAGGCGAGGTGCCACTGAGCTAAATCCCCGGTCCTGTTGCTCCTTTCTGGAGGTGGGAGTGTGGACATGTGGTTTGCCTCTCTGAAACTCGTGTTAATTATGAGTTATGAGTTATGTAATCCCAGCTCTTGGGAGGCTGAGGCGGGATGGCTGCATGTTTGAGGCCAGCGAGGGCTACCTAATGAGTTCAAGGCCAGCCTGAACTACATAACAAGACCCTGCCTCAAAAAAAAAAAAAAAAAAAAAAAAAAATTGGGTAGTTTTGAGTTGGTCTCATCTGGTTGCTGCCAGGACCAAGATAGACCCAGTACATGACTGAGAGCCCCAGCTCCCTACCTTGGGGTTTCTCTAAAAGCCACCAGGGCACACGGAGCCCTGCAGGAGGCAAGACTTAGTCCCATCCCCCGGGGGCAAGCAAACCTGATGGCCCTGCGGCCTGGCTTCCTCTTCCCAGCTGGGCTTCCCCGTCCAGTTCCAGACGGAGGGGGGCAGAGCTGAGCCATCTGTGAAGCGGCAGTGACCCCACGTGGCCGATTGGTGCACCTGCAGCTCTGCGGAGTGACTCCTCCCTCCGGCCACAGACCATCCTGCTGCCTGGCACCCGAGGCCCAGCTCTTCTTCCCCTCTCCTCCTGATCTTCAGGGGCGCCAGTCACGCCACTCACTCCTTTCCTCCAGGGTGATGTGTCGGGGCCCACGCTCGCCCAGCCAGGAAGCCCCAGAGCCAGGGCTCCGGGTGCCCCTGTGCCCTAGGGCTGTCCACACAGGGTCCACACAGCTGTGCCTGGGGTGCAGGGTAAAGGATGGGGCTGTGAGGCTGTGGAGCGGGCTCCTCCTGCTGTGCCACGGAGGAGAGGCTTCCCTCCCAGGACAGAGGTGTTAGCTGGCTCTGCAGGGTTTTGGGGGTTTTCTGCAGCAGAGAGGGTGGGGACACTCCAGGTGACAGCACGGGCAGCCAGGTGGCAGGTCGGTGGAATGGCACGTGCCCTGGGAGCAGGCAGGCTCTTAGGCTGGCCGTAGGAAGCAAGCATGGGCCTGGTGACGAAGCTGAGTGGGAGGACGAAGGTGTGAGGGGCAGCGGAGGCTCCCAGGTGACAATGTGTGCTGGGGGGCAGGTAACACGTGGATAGCCCCAAAATCCTGCCCCCTCTCGGGGCTTCCTCGGATGATCCAGCACAAAGACTTGGACTGACGGCCTTTATGTCTCTGTCTCCTGCCTAAGAACTACTACCCAGGCCCTGGGCATTACGGGGAGAAGGGCAACCCCTACACCCGGCTGGAGGAGAATGCCTGGAAGTGGTCTCATTCTGAGGGCCTGATGTGCAGGATGTCCAGCAAGCCAGCCCCCCGGCCCCAGGAGGTACCCCTGCCTGGCCAGGTCTTCCCACACTGTCCTCGAGGGAGACTTTCGGGGAGGAGGGGAAACTGACAGGCCCCAGGAGGGCGATGCACCTGCCTCAGCACTGCCCCCTCTGCTGTGCTCTAGGGGAGCGGCCTGGGACCCAACACCTACTCTATCAAAAGTGGCCTGGAGGAGTACCTGGCACGCTCCATGGGCACCCGAGGGCCCTATGACGGTTTCTCTGGTGACCGAACCAAGCCCCTGGCTTATGGACATTACTCTGAGCAGGTGTACACCTGGGTGGCTTCGGGGGTGACTCCAGCAGGATGGCAGGTGACACTGATCAACCCCAGCAACTCCACTCTGTGTGCCAGCTGGTGCCACCCCCCAGCCAGGGCGGATATGGCTCCTGCATCAGATGAGGAAACTGAGGGCGGCACTGCCCATCCGAGGCAGAGCCCAAGTGCCTGTATCCGATTCTTCAGCCAGCTCTCTGGGCCAGCATGAACTGCACTAGGGGTGCGGGTGGACCACGATGCCAGGGCTGGGGGACACTGGCTGTGGGGCCATCAGGGAGCTTGAGGACACAAGTGTGGATGTCATGCCGTCTGGGAAGCACTTCCCAGGCTTCACAGGCCCAGCCTGTGAAGGGTGGCTGGCTTAGTGGTAGTGTTCCATTAGGTGAGGCGGAGAACGGGGGAGCCGGGGGGGACTGTCCCCCCAAACCCTCATGCCCTCGGATGTGGAGCTCTGGGGGAGTGACTGGATCGAAGGACGTGCTCCTCATTAGCACATGAGTTTACAGCTAAATGTGCTGTGGAGTACACAGGTAGACAAATTCTTAGTTCTAACTATGAGCAAGAAGAAAGCAAAGTGCAGCAAGCTGAAAAATCACATGGATGGAGGCCGGAAAGGAGGCCAGTGAGCTAAATGTCAACCACAGTTTCCCCTCCCAGCTTTATATGAACCTGTGCCTGTGACCTGGCTGATCTCCCGGGACCTCCCAGACCTCCCGATGACCAGCCACAAAAGTCCCCATCCTGCTCAGCACAGCAGGAGCCTTGGGGATCCGCACAGCCAGCACCCACTCTGATCAACCAGTCGTTTTGTTTGTTGTCATAAATTATATTTAGAGTGATTCTAGGTTCACAGGAAAATTGAGAGGCAAGTATAGAGAGTTTCTGTTGCCCTCTGCCTCCCCCACTGTCCACATCCCCCACCAGAGGGGTGCATTTGTTCCAGTCGAGGGCCTCATGGTGACATAGCATTATCACCCCATGTCTGTAGTTTATAAGGGGGTCAAATCTTGGTGGTGTGCATTCTGTGGGAGTTGACAGATGTGTGACTGTGTCCTCCACGGTGGTATCATGCAGAATAGCTTCACTCCCTAAGAATCCTCTATGCTCTGCCAAGCACCCTGGCTTTTCATTATTTGAATTCAGAACAGTGCCTGACACAATAATGTCCAAAAAGTGAGGGAAAGATAGAAGGACTGGATAAAGGCGCTGGGTCACAGGGTGGGGCTGCAGGTAGGGGGTACGGGACTGATCCCACCCCACCTGCTGGTGGGTGGGGCATCCGTTTCCACCCGGCTGACGTGGTCCCCGGCAGGGGACATTGCTGGGGCAATGAGTGAGACCTCCTTGTCCTTGCCACCCGGATTGCTGGGGAGTGTTGAGAAAGGGCTCTCTTGATTTCCCTGGCTTAACATCTCTTTCTCTGTTTCTCAGAAAAAAAAAGCCCAGGGAACTGATGAATTTCAAGAGTTTTGTGGAAGAACTTAACTCATGTCACCAGAAAAAGCATGGGGTTTTTTCAAAAGTTCCTCAAAATCCGGACACCCCCCCAGAGAGGATTTACTGGTCCACTCTTAGCCAGTGCCCTTGGAAACTAGTCAGTATGCCCTGGTGGCCTACTTGCTCTGGGAAGGCAGCTGTCCTTCAGGCTGGGTTGTGTGTGTCAAGGGTGCTAATCCGACCCCCTGGCTTCCAATCCTGGTGTTCCACTTACCGGTCATGCTGCAGGAGAGCCCCAGTTTGGACACCAGTCCTCAGCGCAGCAAGAATTAGAGTGGGAATTAGATGGGGTTCCTATGGCGAGGTGCCTGGATCCCAGGACGTCCTGAAAGTGCCGCCAGGAACTGGGAAGAGGGCAAGGGGGGACTGGGCCAGGGCGGAGGAAAAGGGGATCCGCCTTCTGAGGGCTGCCATCTGCTTGGGCCAGGGTGTGGTGGGCTCTGCCTGGCAGTGCCCTCTTCCGGAGGGAGGGAGCCTCCAGGCTTTGAGCAGGCCCTCCGGGGCAGCGGAGGAGGGAACAGGGTACCAGTGTTCCTGAGGCCTGCTGGCAACTTTCCAACCCTGCCCCCCCAAGGAGGGATTCTCATTTACAGTTCACCAGCGGAAACTGGGGCCCAGAAGGGAAACTGGGAAGGGATATCACTTCCAGGCTGCTGTGTGGAGCCTCTCTCTGCACCTATCCAACCATGAGGGCCTCTGGGGACCTGAAAAGAGGTGCCTCACGGCCAGGGGTTAGAGTGGGTGGCATGGGTCATGGGGGCACTCACTTTGAGACCCAGCCCTGCTATGTTGGGTGCTGGTGCCAGGGCCTCTCCACCTTCCTTCCTTTCCCTTAGGCCACTTCCGGTCTGGGTTCCTGGCTTCCTCTGGAGACAGAATGCAAACATGTGAGCCAGCCACCGTTCCTCCTGGCCTCCAAGCAGTCAGGTGCAAGGGCTTCCCAGATGCTTCCAGGGAGCTGGGTGAGTGGGTCAGGGTGTGGGATGCATGGGGACAGGCAGGGAACTCTTCTGCCTCTACCAGGGGCCTCCATCCTCCCTGCCCCTGGGCACCAAAGCTTGGAGGGAGCTAGATGCACCTCTCTTTCTTCCTCAATGCCTGTTCTTGGTGGCTCAGTTCTCAGGGCATTGGTTTTCCAACTTGAGCAGATATCAGTGTCACTGGAGGCTTTTTTTTTTTTTTTTTTGGTACCAGGGATCGAACTCGGGTCCTTGCACTTGCAAGGCAGGCAGCAGAACCACTGAGCTAAATCCCCGGCCCTGGAGGGCTTATTAACACACAGATCGCTGGGCTGTGCCAGGAATTCTGACATAGGAGGCCTACATGAGGCCTGGGAATTTACTTTTTTTTTGGAGACAAGCTCTCACTAGCAGCCCCAGCTCAGACTTGCTATGTGCCCTAGGCTATCCTCAAACTCATCATCCATCTGTCTCAGCCTCCCACGTGCTGTGATTAGAGGCATGGATGGGCCACCATGCTCAGCTGGTGATGATGGTGACTGTGCTCTTCCAAAGACCACAGGCTGACACTGCCCACAGCCACCCTGTTCTCTTATTGTCCCAGAGAAATCCCCTGCACTCCTTCTCTTTGCCTTTTCAGGTCCTCTGGGGCAGCTGAGGGGTTGGCCATTTCTCATCCCTGGTTGAGCAAGCCTCTCTGCTGCCCTCTTCCTTTCCTGCTCTCTTCCCTGTCCCCTGCCTGTGAGATGTGACTTTGCCGGTGTTGGCGCTCTTGTAGAACAGCTCAGCTCTTGGGTTTTGTGGGCCCACCTCCTCCACGTACACAGCTGGCCTTGTGTTCGGACCTCATCCTCTTCCTTATTCCTCCCCCTTCAGTCTGTTTTCTTCTTCTAAAATTTAGATCTTGCAGTACTGGGGTTTGAACCCAGGGCCTCGAATATGCTGGATTGGGTGATATCCTCAGCCCTTTTTATAATTTCATTTTGAGACAGGGTCTCACTAAGCATCGCAGGCTGGGTTCAAACTCGCAATTCTGATTATAGGAGTGCAGCACTATGCCCAGCTCTCTTCAGTTTTTAAGTGCATTTTTATTGGAGTCTAATAATCACACAGAAAGGTGCAGGAATCTTAAGTGAACAGCTCCATACATGGTCTTGGAATGGCCTTCTCCTCAAGAGCATTTGCAAGCACATTCCCAGCCCCCAGGAGTCCTGGATGTGTCCTCTGACAGGTAGCATTGCCCTGACTGCAGTAGCACATAGGAGTTTGGCCTGATTTGAACAGGTTTCTACTTTTAAGGTCTCTCCTGGTTTCCCTGGGTACATCTCTCTTGTAATTTACCTCATCTCTGCCCTCTGTCCCACACCTGCACCCCAGAGACAGCAAGTAAAATGTTTAACTTAACCAAGTGTGGTGGCACACACCCGTAATCTCAGCTCCTCGGGAGACCAAGGCAAAAGAATCACAAGTCTGAGGCCAGCCTGGGCAACTTAGTGAAAACAAAAAATATTTCAAAATAAATATTTGAATTCAAAATAATACTTTGAATATTTCAAAATAAAAAGGGCTGGGGGTATAGCTCAGTGGTAGAGCACAGCTGGGTTCAATTTTCAGTACTGAAGGAAAAAAGAAAATGAAGTTTAGAACCAGCGTCCATGCTGCCACCGCGGGGCTGGCCCTCTGAGGTAGGAAGGGCCGAAGGGCCAGGTTTCAGTGGCAGGACATCCCCATGAAGGGGCGCCCCCTGACAGGCCTCGCCCAGGAGTGGTCAGCCAGACTTGAGGCCCTCACCCCCACACTGTGTGTCCTAGATGGCCGGCCCCTGTCCTGCTGTGACTCTTCCCTCCCTGTGTCACCTTGGCAAGGCTCCTCTGAGAACCTCTGGTGGCAGGTGACTGGAGGAATAGCGTGTGTGTTTCCTAGACTGCCATACAAAGGACCACGAGGCCCGGGATGTAGCTCAGTGGGGCTGTGTCTGCCTGGTGAGCACAAGGTCCTGAGTTCGATCTCCAGTACTGGCAAAAAGAAAAAGAATATAAATCAACAAAGGGCCACGAATTAGGTGGCTTAAAACCACAGAAAGGAGTCCTCCCGTGGCTCCGGAAGCTGGAAGGCTGAAATCCAGGTGTCGGCAGGGCCAGCTCCCTTTTCATCCTTGCTGTGTGAATGCATCATGCCAATCTCTGCCTCTGCGTGTAGCTGACTTCCCTGGGTGCTCTTCTCCTCTTCTTCCTCCTCCTCCTCCTCCTCTTTCTTTGAGACAAGGTCTTGCTATATAGTTCAACCTGGCTTGAAATTACTATGTCTGGCCTTGAATTTGTGGTGATCTTTCTGCCTCAGCTTCCTGAGTGCTGGGATTACAGGCGTGCACCACTGTGCCTGGCATGGGTCTCTTAGAAGTCACAACTTTTGATGTAGCTCACTGGTAGAGTGCTGGCTTAGTCTTCGGGAGGCCCTGGCTCCCGCTCTATATCAGTATGACTTCATCTTACTAACTACATGTGCAGCAACTCTTTCCCCATGTAACTGACATTCTGAGGCTCTGGGGTCAGAACTCCAGCATATCTTTTAGGGAGACACAGTTCAACTTCTCAAAGCTGGGGGAGGCAGGAGCCTGGGGAGGGGAGGGAAAGGGGCCTAAGATTCGGTCTCTGAGCCAGGCTTGCTGAGGCCCAGCTGTCCCCCATCCCCTCTGCAGAACCCAGTAGGGGTGGGCCGCTACCTCAACACCACGCTGGTGGAGACCAAGGACACACGTCAGCGGTACCGGTTCCTGTACCTGGGTGGATCCAAGCGCTATCCTGCAGACCCGGCCTGGGACAAGATCCTACAGTGAGTGTGGCCAGAGTGTCAGGAGAAGAGCAGGGAAGGGAGACCTGGCCCAGGGCTGGGATGGGGGTCCCCATGCTTGGTTCCCATGGGACACGGCTACTGCCCCTAGTGCCAGCCAAATGGCCGAGGCGGTGGAGCATATTCCTTAACTTCTCTGATCCTCATTCCCTTCTGCTGTCAAATGCGCAGATGGCTGAGGGGATGCAAATGAGATGATCTATCTAAAGCTTCTGGTAAGGAAAAGTCCTCATTTGACTCTCAATCCTCCACCCACAACCCACACGGGCTGGGCTCGGCCCTGGATGGCTTTGCTACATGCAGTCTGTTTCCTGGTGCTCGTAACTCACGTCAGGAGGTTGTTTTGAGCCTAAAAAAAGCAGAGGTGTTACAGGAGTTTTAGGGCAAAAGTCCTGGATCTCTGGCCCTGGGGTTCCCAACAGACTAGGTTCGACCCCTTATCCCAAAATGAAGGAGTCGAGCATGGTGCAGGGCAAGGGAGGAGCTGCGATCAGTGTGGGCGTGTCGTAAGGACAGAGAAAGAGGCTCAGGGTCTGTCCTTGGCGGGGCGGACAGGAGCTTTGGGGTTGTATAGAAAAAGGGGAACAAGGGCAAGGGTTCGGGATTTGCATAGCTGGCAGGGTAGGGAATCCGGGTCAGGTGGAGGGCTGGTTGATTCTTGTCTCAGGGCTGGTTCTGGGGGTCCCAGGAGAGCCACCTCTCGTGGGGGGACAGTTCAGTTCCCATGGAGAGATGGCGGCTCCCGCTCTGGGGGCTCCCTCAGTTCCCACTAGGGGTGACCTCATCATGGGGTGGTCAGTGGAACCTAAGATGGCCACAAATTGAGGACGATGACTGGAGACATCTACGGATCGATCCAAGGGGTCTGAACAGGAAGGAGTAAAAGCTGGCAACTGAATGTCTGAAAGTCATTTTAGCTACTCTGATCATTTTTCTTTTTCTTTTCTTTTCTCTCTCTCTTTTTTTTTTGACAGGGTCTTGTTATGTACTTCCTACTGGCCTTGAACTATGTAACCCAGGCTGGCCTTGAACTCACAGTGATCCTCTTGCCTCGGCCTCCTCAGTGCTGAGATTTACAGGGATGCACACCATTCCCAGCTAGTTTCTCATATCTCAGTCTTCTCGATCTTGAAGGGGGATGGGGTAGCCTATGTAAACTTAGGTCCAATAAGCCTTGTGGTATTCCTTAAGTGATAAACACACCTGGGCAGGTTGTCTCTGATTGATAGGCATCTCAGGAGTAGTTCCTGATCAGAGGTTCAGCCTCGATACTCATTAGGCACCTGCAGGCCTACTCTCTAAGTTCCTATTCCAAAAGTACCTGGAACACCACGACCTGCTGTATAAAAAGCATGCAAATATTAGCTGCTGCCATATTTTATTGGTGTGAGAGGCTGTCGCAATATAACCTCAACTTCGGAACTTTTGAAATGTGAATAAACATGCACTTTAGAATTGAGCATTTTGTTTTTTGGGGAATTACAGTGAGAGTATCAAAGCTAGATTCTGAGGAGCAGATTGCTCGGGGAAAACAAGTTTTTGAATGCAATTTAAAAAAATGTTTTATTAAGGTAATCCTGTGCCTTCCTCCTCCTTGATTTATTCCCTTGTTTTGGTAAATTCCTGAGAAAGGGCAGTGGGAGGAAAGATTTTTGATTGACTGCATACCTGAAAATGTTTTTAATTTTTCTCACCTGCAGAGCTGGTCCATAGTTTGGCTGGAAATAAAATTCTAGGGTGGGAATAATTTTCCTGTAGGATTTTTTTTTTCAGTGGTGGAGATTAAACCCAGGGCCTTTGCACTGAGCTAGGTCTCCAGCCTTTTAAAATGTTTTAAAAATTTGAGGCAGGATCTAAGTTGCTAAATTGCCCAGGCTGAGCTAGAACTTGCTATCCTCCTGCCTCAGCCTCACAGAGTGCTGGGATTAATAATATGCACCAATGCACCCAGCTTCCCTTGGAATTTTGAAGACTTTGCTCCATGCTTTGCAGCCTCCAGGGTGGTTGTGGAAAAGTCTGGTGACATTTTGGCTTTCTGTCCTTTGTATGTCACCTGTACTTTCCTTCTTTTTTTTTCTGGTACTGGAGTTCGAACTGAGGACCTTGTGCTTGCGAGGCAGGTGCGGCGCCACTGAGCTACATCCCCAGCACTGCGCTTCCTTTCTGAAGGGCCTTTTCTCTGTCCCCTGTGCTCTGAAATCTCATGGTGGTGGGACCTTGTCTCACCATCTCTTGTGCTGTGGACTCAGTGGCTCCTTCCATCTGGCTACTCAGCATCTTATATGATGGAAATTTTATTTCGAGTTTTTGCTTTTGATGATTTTCTCTCTTCTGTCTTCTCTTTATTGTAGATGTCCTGGTTAGGTGTTCTAGTTTTCATTCATTCATTCATTCATTCATTCATTTTCTTATTCTCCATCTGTGCCTCTTCTGTCCTTGTCCTTGTTGTCCATCCTTACTAGTGCCTGTTACATTTTTGTCTATCCTATTTTTTAATTTCCAAGAGCTCATTTGTGTTATGGATTGCTCTTTTTGTTCTTTTCAGTTTCTCTCTTTCTTTTTTTTTTTTTTTTTGGTACTGAGGATTGAACTCGGGACCTTGCGCTCTTTTATTCTTTTAATAGCACCCCGTTCTGTGTCATGTATGCAATGTGTTATTTTATCCAGGGTATTAATTACAATTTTCCTTCTGTTCCTTGGCTCCCTGCATTGTCTCCAGTTCTTCTAAATTCCTTTTCTTCTTTGCTTGCTTGTTCACCTGAAGAGGAAAGCACTCACAATGCCGTGAGTGTGGGTAGGGTCTGTCTGTGGGTGGCTGGGGATTGCTCATGGTGATACCAGATGGCTACAGAAACAAGACGGGGCCAGGGATTCCAAGCGCACTCTCTACAGCTCAGGCAAAGGTTTATGGCAAGGAAGTGGGGTCACTTGAGTTGTGGCTTTGGCTGAAGGGAGTCAGCTGGTCAAGAGAGTGACCAGGTTGCCCTAAAACAAAAGGAGCAGCACGTTTTAAAAATTTGCTGGGCTGGGTGTGGTTCTATAATATGTTCCTTCCTGTGGTGGATGTGGACCACTAGGTGGTCATGGTCACCTTGTCCTTGTGGCTCTTGCATTTTCTCATAGCTGACACCCTCAACTTGCACAGACACCCCAGCCACGTGGGTCTGCGCCCTAGGATAGGGCTGAAGGACATGAGATGCTTGTGAGACAGAGGACAAGCATCTGACTCTTCTGCTTTTCCAAGGTCGGCTCAAGGTGGGGGCATAGCTTTGTTACTGGCTTTTAGGGTCCTGTAGAGATTCTTTCAGGCTTCTTGGTGTCCTGGACAAACAATTGGACAAGACACATGAGAAAGGTGGCAAGGATTTACATTCACAGGGTTCTCACTACAGAGTGAGAGCAGGTCACCGAGAAAGTTCACAGTGGCCACAAGGTTAATGGTGGAGGTCTTTTGTATCTCCTATTCCTCAGTTTGAGGTCAGATCTAGGCCATCCTAGCAAAAACCCACTTGGTTTCATGCCAGATGTAAATGAAGAATTGAAGACAGTACTTCCTGATTGATCTCAGGTGCAGGGTTTGGGAACTCTGTTCCACGCAAGTTTTGGGTCTTTGATTGCCAGGTCATGCCAACTTTCCCAGCCAGTTTTTCCCACCTTAATATCCTATCTAATTTCCCCCTGAGAGACACAATCCTCATAATTTTTTATGGGATGCTGAGGGAGTAGCGGTCTCTATCTTCATATAGCTGCTTCCTGCTGAAAGGCTGGAGACCTTACCTACTGGAGATTATGTGCTCTCCAATTACTTTGGAATGTTAGGCCTCACCAGCTGGGCTGGAAAAAAACCTGTCAGTAGACAATGAGAAAAGAGTTAGTACCTGTATATCAAGAACTGTTGAGCTCCCTGTTCAATGGGAGAAAGCTTGTTGAATTTGTCAGGAGTCATGGGCTGTAGTCTGGATCATCATCCAAAGCCTTGAATGAATAAACTTTACTATTACGTTGAGGAGGCAGAGCCCAAATATGAGGAGGAGGTCAGAATATTTCCTGGTCAGTCTTAAAAGGTGGATTGTTACAGATCTAGCAATTAGAGACATTATTTTTCTGTGGTATTATTTGGTAGAAGTTTTCTAGAGAGTTTAATTTCCATGCTTTATGTGGAGAAGAGGGCCTTTCCTGACTCCCATAACCCCTCCTACCCTACAGCCAGAGAGCTGGCTCCCTCTCATTAAAGGCTAAAGGGAAGTAGAAGACCATAGTCTATTGCATATGGTAGCCCTCGGCCCCTCCAGGAATATCCTATCCTCTTCTCAGGATGCTCTGGATGCTCAGCAGGGCCTCATGCTAAGAGGACACTGCTGACCTCCAGGTTGTGTTCAGCCATTGGGAACAACTGGTGGCTCTGCCCCCAGAGTCTGCCTTGTGGACAGCCCAGTATAGCCCAAAGGTGGGCCTGTGGGGGTTGGTGACAATAATCAGTTTCTTTCATCCGTGTTTCTTATCAGTAAGAGATTGGGTGGGAGTTCATAGAGGTTTCAGTCCATAATTGGCTGGCTCCAAGGCAGGGTGGCAGAGGGGCAACAGCTCATGGCAGCAGAAATAGCAAAAGCAACAAGAGACCTCAACAGTGTCTTTCTGCCTCTTTTATCTTATTATATCTAGACAACTGGGATTGGGGCGATGCCAAACCAATCACTCACATGTAGTGGTTTAATAATCACACACCCTTAATCCTAGTGTCACACGTTCCAGATTTAGTTACCTTTGAAAAAGACTGCATGAGGCTTTGGGGGGACATCCAGACAGGAGCCACAACAGATGGTAAATAAGCAAATGAAAAGAAGCTCAAAATCATTAGTCACTAAGGAAATGCAAATTAAATCACAGTGAGATACCACTGGTCCACTATCAGGATAGTGAAAATGAAAAAAGTTGACCATACCAAGTTCTGATGAGGACATGGAATCCTTATACCCTGCTGGTGGCAATGTAAAGTGATACAGCCATCTTGGAAGATGGTGTAGCAAGGTGAAAAGTTAACCATCAATCTTACCATTTCACCTCTCCCAGGTATTTGCTTAAGAGAAAGCATAGATATGCCCGTGCAAAGACAGCTCACGGATGTTCCCAGCCACCTTTATTCAGAATAGCCCCAGTCTGGAAACAACCCAAGCATTCATGAGGGGGTGAATGGGTAGACAAACGTGGTTTACCTGTATACGTATCACGACTAACCCAACTGTGCAGCTAAGAATGTGCCCTTTATTATATGCTATTTGTACCTCAGCAAACAGTTGTAGTTTGAGAGAAAATAATAGCTAAGCGCCAAGTAGGACCCTGGGTTGGATTCTGGAATAGGAAAGGAACTATAGTGTTAAAACTGGTGGAATTCACCTGAGTTTGATCCCCGGTTCCAAAACAAAACAAAGCAAAACAAAACAAAACTGGTGGAATTCAGATAAGGCCTGTGGTTTAGGTAATAATGTTACACCAGTGTGAATTTTTTTTTTGTACCAGGGATCGAACTCAGGACCTTGCGCTTGTGAGGCAAGTGCTAGAACCACTGAGCTAAATCCCCCAAAAGTATGTCTTTTTTTTGGTACCAGGGATCAATCTCGGGACCTTTTGCTTGCAAGGCATGTGCCGGAACCACTGAGCTAAATCCCCAGCCCTGAATTTGTTGATACTGATCATTTCGCTGTGATCATGGAGACATGGGGGGAAGTTGAGTGAAGCCGGGTGCAGACAATATGGGAACTCTCTGTGTCATCATTACAACTTTTCTGTAAATCTAAATTAAAAATAAAAAGTTAGGGTCTGGGATTTAGCTCAGTGGTTCTGCTGCCTGCCTTGCAAGCGCAAGGACCCGAGTTCGATCCCCCCCCAAAAATAAATCAATAAAAATAAAAAGTTAAAAAGTACATGCAATAAAACTTTTTAAAAGACTGCTGACCTTCGTGAATTTTTACAAATATATCTGTCAGCTGTCTTATACTGACATCAACATGAGAAGATCAGCACATTTGCAATGTTCACCTGTGTATAGGAAAAACCTATGCAGCAACTTTACCTTTGGTGGTTCTTTTCCAAGAGGTAACCAAGGAGACTGTGTGTGAAGCCCTGTGCACAGAAACACAAGGTTGTCAGGCCACCAGGGCTGACTTCACCTGCCCGTGGAGCCGTGGAAGTGCGAGGGATGTCACACCCCTCAGCTGCTCTCACTTCTCGGTAGTTGACATATAAAATACCCAGACCCCTGGGTCTTCATGGGGAATAACTTTGAAGTGTGGTTTACCCTGGCTTCCAGAGTCTCCCCAGTGCAATTAAACTCTAGTTGCCCGCAGCCGGGAACAATATGCCTGTATATTGGCTGTCACCTTTCCTTGCTCCTCCTCTGGTATTTTCTTCACCTCCTAAATAGACTACTTACACTTAAATACTTACTTCAGAGTTCACTTCTAGGAAACCCAAACTCTGACAAATGCTAATATATTTGTCTGGCATCTCAGTGGATCATTTTGTCCCACCCCTGGTTTGGGTACTTGATTTCAGAGACCATTGCTCTCCTTCTTAACGAGAATTCCATCTTTCTGTCCAGCATGTCCTCATCCTGCCCTCCATGGCAGCTGCTCCCATTGCACAGGGTGGTTATGATTATAAAAGTGTCCTTTGGATGTTGAGCTAAATCTGGCTCCTTGTGACCTTTGCCCTTTGACCTGGGCAGGGTCATAAAAGGACATGGAGATCTGAGGTTTGTTGGCTGGGCCCTGCTGAGGCCTCCAGCAGCCCCTGGGAAGGAAGGCCACAGGCACTGGCCATAAGGGGGTGGACTCCAGGCTCTGCCTTGCTGGAATTAACCAGCTCCATGTAGGTTATGTAGGAGACTTTTGCTAAAAATATTTGGGGAGAAAAAGAGCTGTACAGCCGATAAATAAATAAATGTTAATATCCACTATTTTATTTCCAGAAGACTCAGTTGAACACTCAGGCACATAAACCTCATAAAAGTTATCTCATTTTCTAGCATGGCCCTAGTTGCTGGCAGCCCTGCAGTCCTGCAGGCAGCTTCAAGTCTCTAGTTTGACCCAGGAGGCCTCCTCCTCCGGGGCAGGTTCTGTTCCCCAGGGCATCTGGCTTCCATTCCCCTCTCCCACTTCGTAGACCTGCTGCAGCTCTACCCAAGGAATGGGAATCCAACAAAAATGATAATGATGGGGGGATCACAGAGATGTGAATAGCTCAGAGCCTTGGAGAGGGGTGTGTTTCCTGTGAGTCACCTCTGGGGAGATGTCATGAGGAGAGGTATCAAAGGGGCATGCTGGGAATTTTAACAGAGCCGCTGTGATGCTAATTTTATGTGTCCATCTGGCAGCCAGAGACTGGAGCAAGCATTATCTGGGTTGAGTCTAAGAGGGTGCTTTGGGACAAGAGTAACAAGGCTGCCCTTCCCCAGAACGGGGGCCTCATCACCAATGGAGGACCTGTGTGGACACAAAGGCTGAGCTGGGACTCCTCACCCTGACTCTGGAGCCGGGACTCCCCTGCCTTGGACTTCGAAGCAAACATCGGCTCTTCCTGGGTCTCAGGCTTGCTGGCTTTTTGCACCAGATCCACACCGTAGGCTGTTCTGGGTCTCCAATGTGCCAGTTATAGACCTGGGAACAGCTCTGTCCCCATCACCATGTGAGCCAATACCTTATAAGTCTCCTCTGAGTGCATCTCTTGCTCTCTACCTACCAGGTATGATTTAAAAAATGGTGAATATTTTAAATTTAAAAATTCATTACAGTAAAAGACACATTCCCATTAATCTCCCTTAAAACATTCTCTGTTGCTTTGAGCACACTTATCCCATCCTTCTGGCCACTTTCTGAAGCAGTCTGGATATCTCTTTCATGAGGATCTTTAGTTGCACTGTTGTGGCTGCCTCCATGTCCTGTTGATTCAAAACATTAAAGTTTTTGTGGTCATTTTGACTCTAGGGAAGAGGCAGAAGTCACAGGGTGCCAGATCTAGTGAATAAGGAGAATAAGGACACATTGTAATGCTTTCAGGAGCCTGCCTTTTGGTTGGATGGCACATGGCAGCGGCATTCACCATAATTTTTTTCTTTTGTGTTACTTGGATTGAATCCAGAGCCTTTGCACTGACTTACGCCCTAAGGTTTTGTTATGTTTTGTTTTAAAATTTTGAGCAGGATCTGTCTAAATTGCCAACTTTCCCAGGCTGGATTTAAACGTTCAGTCTTCCAGCTTCAGCCTCCCAGAGTGCTGGGATTCCAGGTGTGTGACACCACGCCCAGCTATTCATTCACCATAATTTTTATCACCACTTGTAAAGACTTTCACAAAAGAGGACTTCCACAACAGGAGTCAGAAAGTGACAGGAAGGCTGGGATGGGTGTGTTCAAAGTGAAGGGAAGTATTTTGAGGGGGATTAATGGCAATGTCTTACTAAATTTTTAAAATTTAAACATTCACCGTATATTTTGATCACTCTTCTGTCTTTTGCACTGTTTCCCCCTACCTGGGCTTGTAAGCAGGGCTTATAAGACTTCCAGGATCCATGTGTGTGAGGTCTCCTCTACTTTCAGCTTCTTCGGGTCATGCAATGAGCATATTGCTGGCCTGGCCACCTCACTCTTACACCCTCTCTGATCCCCTCCTGCACAAGGTGGAATAGATAGAGCAAGACATGGGGGTTCTACAGGGAGTTGTTCCCCTCAAGGTTCTTGGTGTCTCAAACAAAGAACTGAGCAGGAAACTCAGAAAGAGTAGTAAGAGTAAGATTTATTTAAAAGGAGCAACAAGAGCAAGTGAAAGAAGTAAAGGTCCACAGGGTGGGACTGGGCCAGTGAGAAGAGCTCATGTCCCAACAGGGGCAGCTACTGGGTTTGTTTGGATCCTGGGGTTATGGGAGGGTCTACAGGTGGGGATTGACAGGAGTTATGGGCCAATGGGGTACGTGACTCAGCCCACTCATTAGGAGGGGGGAGTTTGACGTGGGAGGTTTTAGAAAAAGTGTCATGGCCTCAAAAGACCACTGTGGGTGGGGTGTCAAAACTGCAGGCCAAGGTTGTGTACTTTTGGGTTTACGCATGCCTGGAATCTTGGGGCTGGGGTGCAGAGTCACTATTATCTTGTTTTCCTGATATTTTGGCATAGTTGTCTCTATCTGGTTTCTGTCTTGCTCTGTCTGGCTTCTGGATTCTTGTCTCTCAGCTTTCTGTTGTTTACTTGTCCTTGCTCTGCTTCCTGCTTCAACTTCCCTGTGAGAGACATGATTCCCATAATTCATTATAGCTTGTTGAAGGTTGATGGTCTCAATTTTCCAGAACTGCTTCCTGCTGAGTATGAACGCCATCCCTACTGATCTACAGGGGAAATGAGGATTGTGGGGTCAGTTGGAAGATGTTGATATCCCCAGAAGTTCAGAAGACTGTGGTGAAATGTTCCTTGAAGTCTGGAAGGGAGGATTTATAGAAGTTTGTTAAATAGACAAGATCTGCAGGTGAAAACCAAAACAATTAATACAAGAACTTGTATTAAAAAAAAGAGAACCTGTATAAACAGCCCTACTAATGACCATGTTTGACTCTTGAGTGTTTTTTTTCCCCCTTAAATTCTTTTATTGGTACATTTTAGGTGTACAATACGTTTACATTTATCATTAGGTGCTTGTACCTGTACATGATGTATCTTGGGGTTTTTTTTTTTTTGGTACCGGGGATTGAACTCGGGTCCTTGTGCTTTCGAGGCAAGCGGCAGAACCACTGAGCTACATCCCCGGCCCTTGGTTTTTATTTTTTTCCCCATTACCTGTGTTCTTGAGTGTTTTTAGAAAGGACCTTACCCATGACTCTTCATAGGACCCTTTTTTAAGGTCTCCATATACTTGTATTAATTCTTTGATTTTTATGATGTTGGTTTCTACTTTGAGTTGTTTACCCAGAAGCAACACATTTCATTTAGCATGGTGCAGATGGCGCCAGTTTGTGCAACAAGGCCATCTACTGTCCTGTCTTGCAGGACCATTTCAGCTTGAGACTTTAGGCTTTCTTGCTGAGCCTCTGCACCCTCTACAGTAGTTTTCCATGACCACTGTAGTGCCAAAGACAGATTTCTTATTGACACTGTAGTTGTTGTAAAATCCTTGGGCCACAGCAGTCCTCTTAATATTTTTTATCCCAATGTGGTTCTTTCTAGCACAGGGTTGTCTGCGGCAAGGACACCAAAAGGTGGTATCTTTGATAGTCTTAGAACTACTCCTCGCTTTATTTAGGTCTAGTTTGCCCAAGCTCCAGAAAGGACCCACTTTGGGTACAGTCCCTGTCTTAGTTCCTTTTCTCATTGCTGAGATAAAATATCCAACACCCAAAATTAAAGGAGGAAAGCTTTATTGTAGCTCAGAGTTTGCAGAGGTTTCAGTTCATAGTTGACTGGCTCCAAGGCAGGGTGGCATAGCAGAAGGGCATCGTAGAGCAGGCAGGCAGAAGGCATCAAGGAGCATGTGACAAGTGACAAGCAACAAGTGAACTTCTTTTTGTCCCTTACAGCCTCTCAAGGATCCCCACCCTTAGGGCAGGCAGCACTCACACCCAGGGTGGGGCAGCTTTAATCCTAGCATTGCACCATGAGCAATCCCAGCATTGCTTTTTTTTTTTTCTTTTTGCGGGCACCAGGGATCAAAGTCAGGACCTTGTGCTTGCCAGGCAGGTGCGGCACCACTGAGCTACATCCCCAGCCCCTCAGTCCCAGCATTGCATCCTTGATCCCAGCATCACACACCCTAGATCCAGCCACCTCCAAAAAGCCCCATCTATGACCACATAAGTCTTTGAGGGGACATCTAGATACAAACCATAATAGTCCCTGATGTAGGAAAAGAAGCCCTGTTATGGGCCAACACTGGGGGAGGGACTTACCACTGTGCACCCTGGTTTCCGAGCAAATGGTGAGGCCATTACCTTCTGTTACTACAGAGGAAGAAGCATGAGCCAGTTCCTTTTAAGGCAACAGAGGTGGTTTTTCCTTGGATCTAATGAGGTGGTGATCGGCTCCCCACAGAGGAAGGGGACATGCCAGAATCTCAAGGGCTCAGGAGCCCACTGAGTTAGGTCAAGTCCCCAGGAACCAGTCATCGAGACAAACGGGGCTCCTTTGTGGAGTGGTTATGTGTTGCCTGGCAGGCCAAATTACGAGAAACACAGAAAACCCACCAGGGATATAACTACCTGAGGAACTGACCACAGTCTAGGACTTAAACAATGATATCCTCAGGGCTGGGGATTTAGCTCAGTGGTTCTGCTGCCTGCCTCCCAAGCACAAGGACCCGAGTTCAATACTTGGTACCAAAAAAAAGAATGATATCCTCAGATGGATGGTGTTGAACCTGAGGTAGTATTTAGATCCAGAAATCCCTCAATCCAGTTGGCCGAATAATTATTTGTGTTACAATACTAAAAGAAGTCTTGTATTGTGAGGTTTGTATATTCATAGTAATCATTGTTATCTTTTAGTCCCCGTTAGGCTCCCCTCATCATTGTTATAATGCCATACATATTGCAATGATTGACTGCATAGAAAGAGACTGAGAAATCCTGTTACAGACCAGTGCCTTTAAAATGTGAAAGGAGAGAGCGGCCTTTAGGAGTAGCAAATGGGCTGTTCCTGAGGGCTTGTAGCTATCGCCCGATGGAGAAGGCAGCCAGTTAGGATATTTAGGCTGAAGTCTTTCTCCCATTCCATTGTGGATAGTTTAATTGCAGAGCGTGTATGAAATTGCCACTAAAGATCCTAGTAGGTTTGCCCAATCCTCTGCTTTTCGTGGATGTGTCTGCAAGGGTAGCTCACTTCGGTGGAGCTGAGACTGTCTATGGCAGTACCAGCAAGTGCTCTTGTTAATGAAGCTGGATAAATTTTCCAGGGCTGGGAGAATAGGGGGTGAAGGGGTTGTGCAAAGGCCTCTTGGAAGACAAAAGAACAGAAACAAGTAAAGCATTGTTATAAAAAGCCAGCACTTGGCTAAAAATATTGGGGACATTGTGTGAGGCTCTTAGAGGCAAAATCCTTTTTGGCTTTCAACAGAAACAAAGGATGGCTACAAGTTTAATAATAAGTCTTTTCCCAATGGGGGGGATAGCACATCATGGGACAATCAAAACCTGGATATTTGACCTTCAAATTGATATGACAAAGTGAAGTAAAGAAACTCTTCTTACTGGTGCTCCCTTCTACCCCAATTATGGCTAGCGATCTGGAGGGTTGACCAGAGAAGGTTAAAACTCAGTAAGCCACTCCTGTATCAAGGAAACAGATTTGCTTACCTAATGTCCAAGGCTCCCCAGGGTACTTTGATGGTGATGGATGTGTTTTCTGATGGGGGGATTGTGAATTGCCTTGGGCTCCTTCCGTCCTCATCCACTGGGTTGGCATTTAAAGTTTTGGCTGGCTGCATCTCTCTGTGGACAGTGGACCTTCCAATGCCATGGGTTGAGATCAGCGTCTCAAAACTCTGGGCAGGGTCCAGGCGGTGGATGTGAACATTCTCAAGCCCAGTGACCAACCAACCAGTCAGTATCTTTGAACTTAAAGCAAGAACCCTTTCTGTTTTCTCAGGTTTTTCCTTGGACAATCTGGGCTTGAGTGTTACTACTTGTGGTGACCATTATTTTTGCCTGTCTCCGATCTCGGTTCCTTTCCCTTTCACCCTCTTTCTGATCCCAGTTGTTGAACGTGGAGAAGATCATGTCCAGCCAGTGGTTTGAGGTCCCATCTGAAGTTTTTGTGGTCTCTGGTGGATATCTAGGGTGGATTGTCTAATAGAATGTCCCAAGAGAGCCCTTCCCCGCTGGGTGAAGAATACATACTTTTGGAAGGCTTCCTCTAGCTGGCTATGAAAGATAGCTGGATTTTCTTCCTTTTCTTGGATAATCTCTCTCATTTTTTTTTTTTTTGTAGTTAACTTTTTTGTAGTTTACAGGTTTTCTGCTACCGTCTTAGCTCTCATCTCTAGTCCTCCTGTAGTATAATAATCCCAATTTGGATCAGTATGTGGTATGGCTAACATCTCCTGATTTTCTCTCTATCTACCACAAACTGATGATCTGTGTATCACCTTGCTTACTCAAGGAGTCTTTGTTTTTTGCTTGTTTTTTGCGGTACCAGAGGTCAAACTTGGGACCTTGAGCTTTTGAGGCAGGTGGCAGAACCACTGAGGTAAATCCCGGCCAAGGAGTCTTTGTTTTTCACCTGGTGTGCAACAGGCAGCTAGAACAAACTGCACATCTCACCAAGAAAGGTCAAAAACAAGGGACAAAGTTTGGAGCTCATTTGCAAACCTAGGATGATCCTCAGAAAATCGACCTAAGTGCTCCTTGCATTGTTGATGTCTGTGACTGAAAAGGGACTTGGACTCAGA
Source organism: Heterocephalus glaber (assembly GCF_000247695.1). Next base: position 5,025,144 of record NW_004624862.1, on the reverse strand, counting down.
TGATCCCCCCCTGCCCCAGTCATCTTCCAAGGCAGGATAGGTTGCGACCTGGAAGAGTAAGAAGCTCCACTCCACACATGTCCTGCAGGACTTAATGTGGCCTTGGGGTCACTGGGAGGGGTTTAAGGTGTCTTAGCCTCTCTGAAGAGCTAGCCTGGGACAGGGTTCCGAGTCACTGGGAGAGGGTGGTGCATATGCACTGGCTTGAGGATTATGAGGAAGTTGAGAGGGTCCCACTTGGTTCCCCTGAGAGACTGTGGTAATCTAAAGAGGGGTCATTAGTAATACCAATGTGTGGTTCAGAAGCCTTTTAAAGGGCGGTATCTCTTGGGCCTTTGCAGAGGGATAGTTTTCAATAGAGGGTCATAAAAGCCAGCACATAAGGGATTTCTGACCATTTCCCTTGACTTTTGAAAAAGAGATCTAACTGGAGAATAGTATTATAATTTAGACTGCCACTTTTTGGCCACTGTTCTCCGTCCCCTGGTTCATATTGGGCCCAAACTTTATTGCAAATTGTTTTTAATTATTAAGGATACAGCCTCATGGTGAGGTGGGAGGGGTTAGCAGGATGTTGCCCATGGTGCTTTGTAGGGTCTATGGAGAGGGGAGAGAGAGAGAAGACTAGGTCTGGGATCCTCCTGAGGGCATCCCTGCAGCAGGACAGAGACCTCTTGAGCTCTGCGGTGTCCCCATAGGAGCCCAAATTTCCTACCAGACGTTTCTTGTGAACTAGGTGGCACCAGTGCCCTTTTGGTCATTGCATCTCTCTCTCCATAACTTATGACCTCAGGTCAGGCCTTAGGGCCTAAGTGGATGCCCTGACCATGAGTCTGACTAATTCCACCATTTCAGTCTATTCCAGGTGAATGTAAGCTGGTCCCGGGACTCAGCAGCTAATGAAATTGTTAGCAAAATTCAAAAGATCACAGTAGGAGGCCACAGTCTGCATCTGTTGTTCAGTCAGGAGACCAGTGTTGGGCACAATATCACGGATGGGGGGGGCACCACCTTCGCTACCTCTGTAATCTACAGTCACGCTCTGTTTTCTCAGCTGCACATCCCTGCCTTTACAGTCTATACTCATGTAGAAATCTCTGACTGTGGTGTGAAGGGGGTGCCCCAACAGCACGTTCACCCCTAGGAGAAGCTTGGTCTTTTTTTTTTTTTTTAAACCTGTGAACATCTCAAGATATGGATTTTCCAATGACAAGTCTGTTAAATTATGTTTAAATTGACTCAGGACAAACTTATGACTTTTCTTTATCCTGCTTACTGTTTCCTTCTGTAAAAGTCTGGTGGCCTATTGGATTTTAAATGCCCTGGAGGGGCCAGGGATTTAGCTCAGTAGTTCTGGCACCTGCCTTGCAAGCACAAGGACCCGAGTTTGATCCCTGGTACCAAAAAAAAAAGAAAAACATAAATGCCCTGGTACTTTCTTCCCCGCTTTGGTCTGAGTTAACACAAAGTTTACATTCCAATCAGGACTGGCTGAACAACTTCTGTGTAATCTCGAATAGCAATATTTACCTTAGTACAAGCAGAAAGCAGAACAAGTTAATCCTGTAACTGCAGTTTACAAATTATCCCATACAGAAGAAATGCCCTAAGCATGCCAGCTGGACAAAAATAGCAGTTCAAATTGGAACCCAAAAGGACTCTTGTTAGCTCCTTACAGGTTACCAGGAAGGATAGTTTCCTCACCTGATAGCCTAGAGAGGAGCTAACCCCAACTTTGTTTCCCATTAGGACCCAGTGTAGGCAGTGTGGGCACATTGTTGCACAAACATAAACCAGGCAGATGTGTGGGAGTTGTCTTGAGCTCAGTGGAGCCTACAGTGCTCCGTTCCATGATCAAGTTGTCCTGAGATGGGAGTCTTCAAGCAGCAGATGCCCCACTGGCATGCTGTTTGACCTATGCCTGCCAAGAGTGCAATCCGACAACTCAGACAAGACTTAAGAGTCTCCTTCCTCCTGGCTGGCTTGCCACCAGCCCTAGGGTACCTGCCTTCTTCTCAGGCTTCCTTACACAGGTCCCAGTGTCAGGTCCCTGGCTGCAGGCTCAGGAGCTTCACTTACCAAGGGGCTCTGGCTTGGACTCTCAGACAGCAGCCCAGAGAGGAAGTGACCCAGGAGCACTGTGCCACTGAACTACATCCCAGCCCTTTTTACTTTTTGAGACAGGGCCTCAAAAAAGGCATGCAGGGGCCAGGGATGTAGCTCAGTGGTGCTGCACCTGGCCTTGAGTCCTGAGTTCGATCCCCAGTACCGCAAAAACAAAACAAAATAAGGCACGCAGGGTGAAATGTGGGGACCATCTCAGCCCTGGCACATGACTTGAGAAGTGCATTTTTGAAATATAGTCTATGTAATCAGTGTAGTACATGTATGTAATTTTTCTTATGTCTGCTTTTGGAAAATCAATTCTTTCCTGAATGCTGGTATCTCTACAGTGCCCATGGGGCTCAGGGTCTGGCCAGGTGAGGGGCTCCTCACAGGAGGAACTGGTCTTGGTCAGAGCAGGGCTCTCCCTGCTGAGCCAAGTTCCACACAGGGCCTGACACCTGGCACATGCAGGACTTGGCTCCAGTGCCTCCCTTCACTCTTCTGGGTCTGCAGCCATCACCTCGGCTGGCTTGGGGTCCTTAGGCACTTTGCCCATAAGGGTAGATGAGTCTGCATCTTCTTCTGACTCATTAATAGGCTCATCGTGGCTTTCGGGGAACTCATTCGACCTTTTGAGCCTCACTTTTTTCACCTGTAAAATGGGGACACTGCTCTCTCCACCCCCTTTTTAGTACTGAGAATTGAACCTAAAGTCTTTGCACTGAGGTATATCCTTAGCCCTTTTAAAAACATTTTGAGACAGGGTTCTACTGAGTTACTAAATTTCAACTGTGATCCTCCTGCCTCAGCCTCCCAAAGTGCTAGTATTACAAGTGTGAGTCACCATGCCAGGCTGAAACTGCTCCTTTCTGGTTATGTGAGGATTCAGTAAGATAACGCATGCTGTGTGCTATTCAAACATACGGTGATAGAGCTTAAACTGCAAAGGTGGTTTTGAGGGTCACTGTATTAGATCTGGAATGTCTCCCTAAGGCCCAGTGCCAGGGGAACCTGAGACTGACTCAGGTCCTTGGGAGTGTGGCCTTACATGGACGACAGCACCTGGCCTGTCCTTGGGCTTCTCTCTGCCCCTAGGCTTGTGAATGGAGGGCTTTGCTCCACCACTTTCCCACTAAAGCAGCAAGGCCATGATCATGGACTGAAGCCTCCAAAGCCATGAGTCAAAATAACCCTTTCCCTGTATAAGGTGATTTTCTTAGACATTTTGTTATAGTGATAGAAAGCTGACAACATAACAGATGTTAAAGATTTCTCCTTTAAAGAGACACACAAAATCCAATTTGTAGAACTGAACAATTGGAAAGGGAATTTCCTGGAGGTCCTTGCAAGTAACTTTAGGAGACACACATTGCATACATTTTTGGGAAATGTCCATCATCTACACCCTTTCATTTGCACGAAACGTTATTGCATTAAACACAACTTTTATATACCGAGTTCACTAAACTAATTCCAGATATGTAGTGGCTCAACAATGTAAACCTACTTCCTGTTCTCTTACAATCCAGGGCAGGGTTTGGGGTGGTGGGCAGTTAGCTCTCAGTGAAGGGGAGCCAGGCTCCTTCCAAGTGACGACTTCCCCCCTACCTGTGTCTGGTTGTCATTTGCATCCAGCCACTGTCATAGAAGAGTCCAGTGAACGTGTGCAGTTTTTACTTCTGTTCACACTGCCTTGGAGAAGTTAACCCAATGCCCTGCCTGAATGTGAGGGTGCGAAGTGGAGCCCAGCTGTGCACAGAGCAAGGAATGCATCTTGGTGGTCGGCTGGTGGTTTCCACCAGCTGATGAGGAAAACACTCTTAACATGACTAGCTTGTCCTAATTAGTTGGCCATAACTGAGTGACAAAGCCAGGACTGCAGCCAGATCTGATAACCACGTCTGGGCCCTTATGAAGGTCAGCCCCCATCCTGACCCAAGCTACCTTACCTGGATGCTCACCTGTCACTGCCACCCCCTTGCAGAGGTCTCAGTAACACCTACTCTGGATCACCTGGGAAAATGACAGAAATTGACTTGTTGGCCCTGCTCCCCCCACCACAATGTTCTTTTAGCCCTTGTACGTGGGCATGTGGGTTTGGAGGACAACTGAGCTGGAGTGATGCAGCTGCATCTGAACCCATGTCTGACTCCATACTGTGGTGCCCTGAGCAAGAAAGGACAAAGGCTAACTTCAGGCCAGACTTTTATTTGTACAGAAGCAGTGGCCCCACAGCATAGGAACGCGAGTCCTAGGGGCACAGTCCCTGCAGCTGCAAGCCTGACGGAAAACTCATGCCTTTCTCCTTGGTCCTCGTGACCAAAGAGAAAAAATAAAAATCACACACATACAGTGCCATAGCCACAGCCATAGCCACAGCCACCCCTCTTCCCTTTCAGCAACAGCCAATAATCTATCTTCCAGCCAAAGAAAGTGGCTCCAACTCTGATCTTACAGAAATCCTACATGCAGCCAAAACTAGGGCTCTGGAAGGGAGAGGCACACAGCTCTTTACACACACACTGCTCACTGGCACCAAGTTGAACTCCGTTGGAAGCCCACTGCATAGACGGACAGACACACTGCAAGAAAAAGCTGGAACTTCGCCCACCATGCTTGGAAGACTTGACTGCCTCTTTCCAGACAAGATGTCACTGGAGCCATGTTTACCTGAGGCTGGTGTGACCCCAAACATCTTCCCTTCTGGGGCCCAGGTATGGTCTGTGGAGGCCTGGATTCTGATCAGAGGAGTAAGGGTGACACAGCTGTGGTGCAGCCCAGTGGCTTCAGGATGGAGGCTCTGAAGGTGAAATGGTACTTCTGCTGGTGGATTAATCTAGCTCAGGTAACCATTCATCTACACCAAGTAGAGTCATTAGTTTAGCGCTGAGTGAGGGGCACACATGCTGGAGTCATGTGCTTTTCACACTAGCAAACGAAGTCTCTCTTCCGCCTCTTCCAGGGGCCAAATGGGCAAGGGGAGGCTTAACTTTCAGAATGCCACAAAGGCACCCAGTGCCTGCACGACCATGCTAGGACACTCTGCCGTGAGCCCAGCCATGTGGGTATGGGAGAGCATCCTTCAGTCAGAGGGCGACTCTACAAGGATTCTGGCATGTGGAGGGGCGAGATGGACACTTCCTGGTCAGCGCCAGATGAGCCTTAAAATGAGACGGGAACAGGCCTTGGGACTGAAGGACCTTAAGTGACAGATAATCCCTAAGTGTCACCTGTATCATTTACTTTTCTTCTTTCAACACAAACAAGGGTTGGTTCCCTGGGATTTGCAACATTGGTGCCTTAAGATTTTAGCTGGAAGGACTGCAGGGAGACCTCACCTGGTCCATGTGACAGATGAGGAAACTCTCGCAGGGACGAATACTTGCCTGCAGATGCACAGCTTGTGGACAGGAGAGCAGGGACTGAGCACCAAGTCCCGAGTCCAGTATCTCCAATCACTGCTGACCCGGCTCAGCTCTGTGTCTCCCCAGCTCCTTCCAGTACATGACTCTGGGCTCCAGCCAGGGCTGGCAGTTTTTAGGATGGAGTTGCATAAACAACCACACTTGGATAGCAAGGCAGAGGGAGCCTTGGAGGTTCCCTTCCCTCTGAACGGAAACAGAACTAACTTTCTCTGAGCTTAGGATTTGTAAGGCACTGAAATTAACTACAGCTGGGGGTGGGAGAAAGAAAAGGGGAGATGAGGGGTAGGAGAAAATCCAGCTGATGCTTCTTTCTTTCAGCCCCACAGCGAGACTCCTCACAGAACACAATGACGGGGACTCCACTCTGCAGCCCCTGCCCAACGCTGACGCACCCCACTGTGACTAAGTTGGTACTGGAACAAGAAGGGGTTTAGGGAGTGGGAAGCCAAGAAGAATTCGTCCAGGTGCTCTGGATCTGCTTCACAGCTCAGGCTCCTCTGCAGCAGCCTCCCGGACACGGCTCTTAATGGGCTTATCGATGGCTGGGGCAGGCCTGCAGGCCTGAGGGAAGGACAGCAGGCAGGACATTGCCAAGGACAGCAGGCAGAACTTTGGATCGGACCTGGCTTTGGCACAGCACATCTTGGACCTGCCTGCCCTACTGTTGCCCCACTGGGAGCCCGGGGTGCAGAGGAGCTGTCCTTTTCCCCGCAAGGGGCTCTTCTGGCTGACTCAGGCAATGGTGATGCAACTCCTGGGTGTCCCCTTCATCACGCCAGGCAAATCTGTGCACAGGGTGATCTAGCAGGAGTCTTTCTGGGTTCAACTGCTGAATCCAAAGCACTTCAGTCCGATGTGATGCTGAGTGGGAAGTAATAATAGGTACCGTGTACAAAGCACCTTCCATGTGACAGGCGCTGACTTGGACGACGGTCTGCAGGCACAACCACCTGCTTTGCCTGATGGAGAGACTGGAGTGCAGAGGGTTAAGTGACGCACCCAGAGTCACACAAATGAGTGGCTACCCTGGGACCCAGATACAGGGCGGGCTGACTCCCAGCCCCACGTTCTCTGCACCTGACCAGGGTGCCCCAGACATCACGGGACACTGACGGGGCTGTCTGGGTGGGATTTCTGGAGGGGTTTCTTTCTGAAAAGGTGGGTTTGGGAAGGCAGCTAAGCTGGGTGAAGGGAAGGCGCAGGTCCACCCGCCTGCGTCTCTCCTGGAGGCTGGGCTCAGTGTCTTGCAGCCTTGCAGACCTTGTCATACACCTCAGGAAAAGCATCCTGGCAGCCCAGCTGCTTGCGCAGCTTGTGGTACAAGGAGCCATCGAACATCTCCCAGAATTCCTCCCGGTCCATGTAGCAGTCGGCATATAGCATCTGGAACCTGCAAAGGGAGAGGAGCGGTGAAGGCTTGGGAGGCAGCGTCAGGAGGTGCAGGGAGGTGACAGGTGCTTGAGAGGACCCACTCACCCATGCACACTCCGTACAAACTTCTCCAGCTGCCGCATGCAGGACCTGGCCTCGAAGTGCTTCACGCGTGGCTCTCCGTATGCACCGATGTCCACATAGAGCTCGGCCTCGTCTCCCTTGGGGTGCACCAGGCCAGGCTGGCTGGGCAGAATGAATGGGCACAGCCAGATGGGGTAGACCTGGGGAGGCCAAGCAGCGAGCATTGGTGCCTCTTCTCCAGCACATGACACTCCCACCCTCCCTGGACCCTGCTCTGCTGCACAGAGAATCAGACCCCACCAGCCCTGACTCCAGCACACAGGAGCCGTTCACAGAGTGCTCATCACCAGGGCCATTGCCAAGTGACTGAGGGGTCTGCAGGCATAGGGACAAGGCCTGATTTTACAGCTGGCAAAACTGAGAGGGTGGGCTGTGGGCTCAGGGGAGAGGCTGTGAAGTCCTGAGCCTGTGCCTGCTGCCACTCACGTGGATGTCGTTGTGAAAGGTGTGCAGGGCCTGCTTCAGGCATTTCATGGGCACCAGCATGTCCTGGACCACGTGGTGCTGCTCGTACAGCTTCCGCAGGGTCTCACCCTGGGTCAGCTTCAGCAGCGAGATCTTGGGGGGCACCAGCCAGCCAAAGAGGTAGCGGAAGACGGGATTATTGCCGAACGGGATGATATCCTGAAAGACCAAGGTTGGGATGAGGGGAAGGAACCCAGGGCTGGAGCTCTGTCCCTGACATTATGTACTCTAGGTATAAGCTCTGATCTGGAGAAGGTGAGCTACTAGGACTTCACCAGGCAGCTCTGGGTTTGAGTCTCTGTTCTGGCATTTACCAGATGAGACCACTTTGGACTGGTTCCTTATTTCTCAGTGTTCCATCTTCCCATCTGGGCAGAGGGACTTGTGAGGCTAATGAGAAATCAAAGGGAAGACGCTCACCCAGTGTCTGGAACAGACTGCTAAGGCGCCTGTCATGCAGCAGGCATTCCATAAACAGGAGATGAAACCAGCAAGTGAGAAGAACAACTCCCAGAGAGCTTAACCAACTTCCCTGAGGCCACACAGCAGGGACAACCAGTCACTGCCAATCCTCTGGCCCTCAGAAACGGAGCTGTGATACTGTTGGCTGTTTTAACCCTCTGTCAGCAGTAGGTGACCGATACGCTCCACCTACTTACTGCGGATGACCTAAAACTCAGTTTCCTACCTGTAAAATGGAAACAACTCTAGGTCCATCCTCCTAGGGGTAGGAAGGCTATAATCACACTTATACAAGCACATGTGGAGAAAGGCATGCCGACCACTGTGCATGTCTCATCCAGCTCTCCCCATGTCCGTGCTCCTGACGAAGCTCACGGTCCCCATGTTGCTCTGGGTGGGGGCGAAGGACTTGTTATCTTCTGCCTTTGGCAAAACTGCCCACCAGCAGCTTGGGACCCTCACACTATCCCAAGTAGGGAGGAGGACTGAGGGAGGCTCTGCAGCCCCCAAGTCAGGACGAGACTCCCCCGCCTACCCACCACATTTACTCACCCCACACTCGGAAATGACTGATGGCCCCTCGCAGGAAACCACCAGGTGTGACTATGCCTGTTTCTTAGTCACCACAGACCTCCTTCCTGCACCCTTACCTGTTACAGCAAGGCGGCACCTCAGGCTAAGCCAATCGATCACCATCCCCTGACCACCCTGTGCCCCCTCCTGAGGCTCTCCTCGAACAGTCTGCTCTCTCCTGGCTTGGAACAAGGCCCTGGCTATCCCCTAGAACCCCTGAAGTGGGCCTCCCATGAGCCTCTTCCCTCTGGGGTTGACGAAGCCTTGGGTCCTCCTGGCCCCTCACTGTTGCTCCCATGTCTGTCCCTCCTGCTTCCCTAGAAACTACCCTCAGCAACACTGAAGCACAGTGCTCTCCCTTGGAGTCCTCGCACCTCCCACACACATGCATGACCCACTGGATCCCGGATCACTGTCAGCCTCTTCCATATTGGTTTTTGGTGATCTCAGTATCCAGGGATAATCCTGCCCAAGCCCTGTTTCTAGGCCTCCTGGCCTCCTCTTATCTTCTAGTGGTCTTATCCTCCACTGGCTTCAGCTAAGACTTGCACGTCACACCCCAAAGTGGGTGACAAAACTAAGGCCCCTGAGGAACCAGGCTTAGAGCCGATGCGCTCCTGCTGGCCATATCTGGCCTCTGCCTGCTTCTGTAGGGAGTTTTCCCAGAGCAGCTACACCACCCCGACTCCCTTACGGCTGAGGCTGCTTTCTGTGGCAGGGTCAAGTAACTGACAGAGAGCCTTGGGCCTGCAAAGCCTACTTCGCCCTTCAGGAAGGTTTGCCACCCCTAGACCCTCTAAGACTGTCACAGCATCTCCATCACTGTCTCCGAGGTTCCCACAGACAGCACTGGTCCTCCGCCATCACCAACTCTCCTTCTGGCTCAGGACCCTGACTTCAACTCTGCCTGGGCACCGGTGCACTGTAGGCTCTCCTCAGGCCCCAGGCCTCGCAGCCTCCCCCTTGGCTGGCTTGGACTGTTATCGGTCACTTTTGCGGTCACTTTTGCGCTGCTCACTGTGTCACCTGCACAGCCTCCCTGTGCTCAGCTCTCACACTCCACCTTTCCTGCCTCGCCCCTGCAGCCACACCCCTGGCTGGTCTCCCAGCGAACTCATGATCACACAGTCCTGACACTTCCCCAGCAAATGAATTTCCCTCTCCAAGGGCCAAGTCACGCGGTTCCTCTCTCCTCAAACCTTCAACAACCACCCACCTCAGCTGAAATCCTTGCCTCTCATTTCATTGCAAAATTAGAAGCCATCCAGAGGGAACTCCCATACCCTCCCACCACCAGATGACCCTCCTGTCCCCAGCTACCACTTCCCTCTTGCCTGCGCTTCCACTGTGAGGCTGCACAGGAAGGAGCCCAGGAGCCACCCTGTCCTCTAAACACACCCTCTCTCCTGCGCTGTCCTGCCTCTCGCCAGCAGGCCACTCCCTGACAGAGCCATGCTGTCTTCTCTCCCACCCAGATCACATAAAGAGCCCTCATCCATCCTATCTCACTTCTTTGTCTCCCATTCTTTCTTGGACTCAAGAAAGTGGTTTCACCCCACTGCTCACAGTCCCTCTGCAGACTTACGCAGCAGGATCCCATACCATGGCTCATCTTCCTTCCTCTATACTTTTGTATTTTCTTCTGTGCTGGGGGTCGTGCATGCTCAGCACATGCTCTACCACTGAGCTACACTCTCAGCAGAGCCTCCGCTTGGCTCTGGGATGCCTTGTCCTCCTGGTCTACCCCCTTCCCCACCCCCAATCCCGCTGGCACCTTCTCCCATTAGGTCTCCATCCCTGAACCTGTAGAGTACCAGGGCTGGGCTCTTGCATCTTTCCCTCACTCACCTGCTTCCATGACTTCAGATAACATTTATCTACTATGGATGCCCACATTTACATGTGAGGCATCACCCCTGCTAAATCCCAGAAGTGCCGCCACATGTAGCCACTGCCTACTTGGCATCCCACCTGGGAGTCACAGAGGTGTCTCAACCTGATATGCCCCAGACCAAACTTCTGCTTCCCCTTCAGGGACACCTCCCCAGCTTTCCATGGCAGTCAAGGGCACACTGTCCATTCCAGTCTCGGAGGTGATCACACCCACGGCCAGCTGTCTGGAAGTCCTTCAGGCTGGCTCAACCCTCACAGCATCTCAAGGTCTGATGCTTCCTTCCTCCTCCACTGCTGTTACTCAGACAACAGGAATCTTCCTTCTCTTCCACTCCTGCCAACTCCCACATCAACTACTCTCCATTCAACTGTCAAAGATCTTTTAAAGCAAAAATAAGGTCGCCAGGGATTTGGCTCAGTGGTTCCGTCACCTGTCTCGAAAGCGTAAGGTCCTTAGTTCAATCCCCGGTACCCCAAAAAGCAAACAAACAAAAATCAGGCCATGCTACTTCCCTGCTCAAAGTCCCCCTTATTTCCTATCACACACAGAATAAAACAAAGTCCCTCCCTGACCTACAAGGAGGCATGAGATCCAGCCTCTGGCTGCTGTCCGGCCTCTTTCTGCACCAGCTCTAGCTCAGCAGCCTTCCTGCTGGTTTCCAACTCAGGCAGCCTGCTGGGATGACGGGTGCATGTGCTAAAGAATGCTGCCAGGTTCCCATCACACACACAACAAAGAAAAGGCAAGAGCCAAACCTCAGAGCTCTCGGAGGAAAGCAGGGTAAATCTGCATGATTGTGTACTCGGCAACAGAGTCTTAAATACCACAGTAAGAACACGAGCAACAAAAGGGACAACAGATAAACTGGATTTCCACTACATTAAAAGGGCTTTACTGCCAAGAGAGTGAACAGAGGAAGGTACTTGCACATGATGTATCTGCTAACACTGATAACCATAATAGTAAAGAAGTCTTCCAGCTCACACCAAAGACAAACAGCCCAGTTACAACTGGGCAAAGGATCTGGACAGAGTTCTCCAAAGATACACAAATAGCCAACAAGCACATGAAGTGACACTCAATGCCATGAACCCAGAAGAAAATGCAAACCAAAGTGATAATGAGACACCACTTCACACCCACTAGGATGGCTATGTAATAATAAGCATTCAAAGACCAGGAAGTAAGTGTGGTGGAAATGCAGAAAAACTGCAGTACTCATTCACTGCTGGAGGGACTAGCTGAGAGGTTCTGTAATAAATTACAGAGGATTACCATGTAACCCGGCAACTGTCTCCCAGGTGTATTTATACCCAAAGGAGCTGAAAACTGGTACTCAAACAAATACTTGTAGATGAATGTTCACAGTGGCACTCCTCACAATAACCAGAAGGCTGAAATAGCCCAAATGACCATCAAGAGACGGGTGGAAAACCCAAGTGTGGTAATGGAGTCCCATTCAGTCAGAGAAAAAATGAAAACATTGTATAAAACACAGGAGACATTATGAAAACATACACAAAAACATTATGCAAAATGCCAGTCACACTGGGCACATCTTGTATGATTCTCATTTATATGAAATATGTGGAACAAGCATATCCTTAGAGACAGAGAGCCAATCAGAAGTTGCCTGCTGGGGATTTAGCTTAGTGGTTCCACCACCTGCCTCACAAGTACAAGGTCTGGAGTTTGATCCCCTGTACCACAAAAAAAAAAAAAAAAGGAGGAGGAGGAAGAAAGGAAGGAGAAGGAGGAGGAGAAGGAGAAGAAGAGGAAGAGGAAGAAGAAATTGCCACAGGCCGGGGGAGGGGGACGGAGAGTGACTACAGAATAGGCAAGGTTTCCTTTTGGGATAAAGAAAAGGTTTTGGAGCTAGATAGACAACATTGTGCATAAATTAAATTCCGCGAGCTGTCCACTTGACGGTGGTTAATTCTGCTAGCCCATTTTGGCTATCCCTGTCTGGGCTCTCTGCCCTCCTTGTGTGTTCTAGTCCCGGCCCACAAACATCTACCCAGGGATCTTTCCTGACACCACTCCCCCTTCCCAAGGCAAATTCTTGCCTACCTTTCCAGGGCATGCTGGACGGCCACTCCCCACTGGGGCAGAGCTGGCCACTTCCTCCCCCTGCTCTCTGGCTCTGCTCAGAAGGCTGACCCTTCCTGAAGGAAGGAGAGGTCTGTATTCCCCCAAGTGTGGACCAGGAGCCCACTCCCAGCGCCCTTGGTGACAGCCAGCTTCTGTTTCTGTCCATGGCTGCTCTGCTCAGGTCCCTCAGGACAAAGCTGGAGGACAGCCAGCCTCACCTGGAGCTCCCAGAAGATGCTGCGCGTGTGGCGGTGATAGTACTGTCTCAGGGGAATGTACTCCAGGCCCTCCTGGTTTGTCTTCAGGTAGTTCTCCACGTGCTTGAAGAACCAGGGCTTGTAGTAACAGCCGATGCTATTCAGCTGAAATGACAGAGGCCATCGTGATCAGAGCGCCAGCTGCCACCAGGGAGTAGCAGCAATCCAGGCTGCTAGCAGCACTGCCAGCCTTTCCAGAGCTGTAGGGTCATCACTGCCTTCAGAGTCTGAAGAGCCAGGCGAGGTTGGGTGCAGCGGTGCTCTCTGCAGATGCAGAGGTTGTAAGTGGTGGGTACAAGGGCTGCACCACTAGCTCCTAACTGTCTGAGGAACCTAGTGACCCCATCCCAGCCTGCTGCTCCTGTTCCACGAGCAAAGTACAAATGTAACAGGGTCTGCTGTGACGCAGGCCTCTACACAGGCAGCTCCCTCCTCCTGCCTCACTGGGAGGTCAACCCCTAGTGCATTCCATCTCCCGGCTCTCAATGACCCTAGCACTTTCCTGTGGGCCCAGACCGGGCTCCACAGTCCCAGGGCACAGCACTCCCCTACCAGCAACCCTCCTCTGGCATGAGGCAGAAGTGCACCAGAAGGAGCTTGCCCCCTCCTACACCTTCTACTGACCTGCTGCCTTCTTCAGTCTCAAATGGCTCCATCTGCTGTGGGCCCTGAGATGACTTAGCCTCTCTGGGCCTCAGTTCCCTCAGCCATGAAATGAATTCTGGGCAGATGCTCTCAGGCACTGGCAGGGACACCCTGGAAAGAGCACAAGCTCTGGCCTGGGTAGCTAGGGCCAGGTCCTGCCCCATCACTCTCCAGCTGTGACCTGGAAACTATGAGCCCATTTCTTCACATGTAAAATGACAACTATGTATGTAATATATACATATTATATATATAGGGTTGCAAGTTGGAGCCCAGCCCAGGCAACTTAAGAGCTTGTCTCAACTTAGTGAGGGCTTGTCTCCAAAAAAGGGCTAAGGATATAGCAAATGCCCTGAGTTCAACCCCCAGTACTATTAAAAAAAAAAAAATATATATATATATATATATATATATGGGGGGGTGTGTATGTGTGTATTTTATTTGTACCTTTTAGATCTATACACACACATAGTTCTTTATAAAATTAGAACCATTCTGTGCATACTGTGGTTATTTGCCCTTTCCATTTACTGTCCCTGGCTGATCCTGGGCAGGCTGCTTGGCCTCTCAGATCCCCACTTACCAAACAGGCAGGATGGAGACCCCTCAACTCCACTGTGGTGGTAAAGTAAGAGACAACACAGAACATGCCAAGCATGGTGCCCAGCACACAGGGCTTACAGTATTAGCTCCCTGCCCCTCACTGACCTGCCCCAGTGCCAAACCACTGCACGGAAGCCAGCATGTGCAGCTTGTCTGGGTGTCACCCTCTTGTGGACCCTGCTCTGAAAGGGGACATTGGTTGTGATGAGCCAGGAAATGGGCTCAGGAGCCTGTGTGTCCCAGCTAGTTTTGGCGTGAGTGTACACAGCCTCTGTCTGGTAAGGAAAGGAGGCTAAAACCCAACAGGAACCACAGCAACTTGACCCGACCCAGGCGAGACCTGGCTGCACACCTGGCAGTGGCACCTGCTGCATAGTGAAGTTGAGACTCGGGGTGCCTGGATACAGGTGTTGCTGGTGCTCAGACTCAGCAGGAACTATTTGGGCTAGAAAAGCACAAGAAACGGATAAAGATACCAGATTGCTGGTTTCTCCCTGGGTGCGTGTCAGCTGGGGAGGCTGGGGGAAGCACGGGCTCCAGTTCCAGCCCTAGCAGTTCCACAGCAAGCCACTTCCTGCCTCTGGGTCTCCTTGTAAAACTGGCTGCTGCATCCTAGGGGGTCACAGTATCCTAACCCTGAACAGTCGTAGAGGGTCCACAGGTAAAAGTCCCCAGCAGCTTTATGCACTGGAAAGTCTGGAAGAAATGCTCCTATGATGAGATGTCCACCTGCCTAATGTCATCTACCACTCTCCAGCCCAGTCTTGTTCACCTTAGGGATCAAGGCCTTGCTTACTGGACACTTGGCAATGTGGCCTCAGAGCCTCTCTGCCACAGAGTCCGGGAGAGCTTCTGGCCAGGCCCTGGACTCCTCCTTGGAAAATAAAGGAATTGGGTCCAGTGTTCAAACCTTTTAAAAGGTGTATAAACCCCTCTGCCAGTCATCATTGTAGGCGGCATCTAACATATCAGGAATAGCAGTTGCTTTGGTCCAGTGGGATGGTGGGCCCCCAGACTTCCTTCCATGCCCAGTGGGATCAGTGCTGTGGACATCGCTCAATTCTACAAGCTGATCCGAATGTGGACCACCACCCAGCCAGGAGCCAGAGACAGGATTCAGATTTGCCCTGTGCTCCCCACGAGTCCTCAGGAGTCTCCCTCTTTAGACCTCGTTTCCTTATTTGGGAGGAGATTATTCCAGGTTAGTTTCAGGTCCTTTCCGGTTTTCAAATGTTTTCAGTATACAGGTACAGATCAAAAGTCTTCAGCGACACCTTCGTTGTTCTACTAATTCTACATTAAGATATGCTTCAAATTACAGACACAGGATGTTTGTTGTTTCATTAATTAATAATGAAAAAACCTGGAAACAACCTAACTTTCCAACGCTGGGGCAGGGGCTTTGAAAGCGCTAGGATGCTTGCTCCACAGCACTGCTCTGCAGACATTAACTGTGGTGACAGGGAAGGCAATGTACCACAGGACTGTGCTTATCATACCACCAGACAAGTCTGAAAGGACGATCCAGACAATGACAAACTAACCAACTGGAAAACTCTGCAAAGAAAAGTTCAACCCTGGAAGTAACTCAAGAACTTGACAATAAAGAGAGGTACTATTTTCAACCTTATTAGACTGGTGAAAAATCAGAGTGATACTATTGCTAGTGTTTTGGCAAGAGCGGAGGGAAAAGGCTGCCTGCTGCTGCTGGCTGTGCATGAACACCACTCTCCTGGAGGGTGGTGTGACCTCATCTACCAGTGTCCTGAGCCAGGAGCTCATCCTATGTAACTGCATGTGGGAGAAATGGTAAGGACAGATGGCAGAGAATTTTACACCTTCAATGGCACTGTATGTGTAAGGGCAGAACAACGGAAGCAATGGTAAGTGTCAATTAGTACGCAGTAAGTTAGGTCAATGATCAGCCTCCAACAATGGGATGTTCTGAAGTGAAATCAGGGTGTGCACAATAGGCACAGATGAAATACATCTAAAAAATGCACCCCAAACTGTTACAACTGGTTATCCCAGTTGTGAAGAAATACAGTGTGAAGAAATACACAGGAAACTTTTCTTTATATATTTCAACACTGGGAACAAATGGAATCCATAAAACAGATGCAAATAGATTTCCAGGAGATTAAAAACTCCACTGAAAGTCCTCGCAGCAGAATGAGTCAATGTGAAGACAGAATTTCAGATACAGAAGATAAGATTGCAATTAGTGACCAGGAAAAGAAAAATTTCTTTAAAATTGTAAGGGACCACGAGAAATCAACCCAGCAGCTGCTAGATGATGCAAAGAAGAATAACATAAGACTGATTGGAGTCAATGAAGATACAGGAGAGTGCAGATGACATAAAAAAACTGTTCACAGAAGTGATGGCAGAAAACTTCCCAAGCAGGAGAAAAGAAATTG
>NW_004624862.1:4993250-5005473 GCF_000247695.1 Heterocephalus glaber | reverse complement strand
AAAACAGTCCAAAAATTCATATGGAACAAGAAGAGACCCAGAATAGCAAAAGCAATTCTAGGTAACAGAGACATGGCAGGGGGTATCACAACCTCCAACTTGAAACTATACTACAAAGCTACTGTGATATATATTTCAACACTGTTATATAGGAAACATGTTAGCAGAGCTAGCTGTGGGTTACGTTTATAGGTGGAGTCTCTCTTTTACTTTTCCATACTTTCGAATTCTCTACAATAAACACAAATCTTTTCTTTTCCTCCCTCTTTTTTTTTTTTTTGGCAGTGATGGGCGAGGGCTAAGGCCTCATGCATGCTAGGGAAGTGTTCTACCACTGAGCCACACCCCAGCCACACAAATCCTTTCTGAATGGAAAAAAATTTGGAATTAAAAATTACATGGTGCCAGGTGTGGTGGTGCATGCCTATAACCCAGCACTCAGGAGGCTGAGGCAGGAGGATTGCAGCAAGTCTGAGACTAGCCTGGGCTACATAGTGAGTTTAAGGCCAGCCTGAACTACATATGGAGACCCTGTCTCAAAAAAACCCCAAAACACGGTATGAATTGAAGGAGGGTTAATCTGGATTTTGAGGCATCACATCAACAACTGACCTCTTGGGTTTGTCACTGTATGAAAATAAAATTACCTCTTCTGGCCTTAGCTTACTTGTCTATACAATGGGGCTGTAGTAAGAACCAGGGATGACATCTGTTGGGAGGGGCCAGAGCAGAGGAAATGGAGGCTCTTCTCACTGAAGGAGACATCTTGGAAGGCAGAGCCTGCTGCCTGAACCCCATGCAGGCCCCCAGAGTCCCAGGCCAGGCTCCCAGTCCAGAGCAGCGGGCACCCTGGCTTACCTTGCCAGGTTCTGCTTCATCAGTCATGACGCCGGTCATGATGACAGCCTCATCCAGGGAGTAGAGCAGCCCTTCCACAAAGTGGTTCTCCCGCCGCTGGGACTCCTGGGTGAATTTGTTACAGATGGCTTCCAGGCCCCGGACTGGTTCAAACTGAAGCTTGACATACTTCTTGGCGGGGATGATGCGGATCTCAGCAGCCACCAGGAATCCCAAGGTCCCGCAGGACCAGGGCACAGCATAGAACAGGTCTGAGTTCTCGGACTGTGACACAGAATGGACACTTGCTGAGAACCTGGACCATGCCACAAGGAGGCATTCCTGTTGGTACTACCTGGTACAAATCTGAGCAAGGAACTCTACAGACTGCACTCAGCGCCCTCAGCAACTGCATTACACCCTCTGACAGTTAAGGGAAGTGTGTGTCCAGGAGGTGACTCACCTTGCCCGGGACTTCCAGGGCGGGCTTCCCAGACTCACTGAGGTCACCAACTCCATCCAGGTGCTCCTTCCACAGCACCTCCTCCAGGGCCACACATGTCTCTAATGTCCTTCTTTTTCCATTCTCAAGAGACACACCACTGACCTTTCTTTTGACCATTCTAATTCAGATTCTTGATTCTAGAAAAGCTTCTCTCAAAAACAGTCCAGCATGTCTTGGCTTTGCCAGTGGGCCAGCCCTGTGTGGCCTCTACCAACCCTGAATGCCCTTCGTGTAGGTATGGATGGGATGGTGGGGCTGGGAGATGGGCAGGCAGCTCTGTAGCAGGCCAGAAGCTTCTGGAATAGCACCCCGGCCCAAATGATCTCCCACATGCCTGTCTGTCCAGATCATGGCAGCCAATCAAAATCAGACACCCAGTGAGTGCTTGGCTCTGCATGCGGCACCTCCTCATCCTCCTGATCATGTGTTCATCAGAGAAGAAATGGGCCTCAGAGAAGGGAGGTCACCATAAATGTGTGTCTCCTGGCTCTGCTGGCAGTAAACAGGTTTGAAGGCAGTGCCTGGGCAAGTGTTCAGGAAATCGTGCTGAGCTGATGAGAAGCCGACTAAGGTAGATCTGTCCAAGGCCAGCGCTCCCAACAGGACCCCTTTCCCTGGACTCTCACCTCTGTGCAGCCCGCAGCCTTGGGGGCTCTCTGAAATATCCACTTCAAAAGCAGCGGATGTCCCTCCAGTCCGGGGCCCCTGACATAACACTAGAACAGGCCTTCTTTACAATTCCAATTCTGTCCCACTCCTTAAGAAAAATGACTCACATATCTGTGTCCTACTTTGGATGGCAGAATGACCTTTGCCCAAAGCAGCCCCCATGGTTTGGGTTAGCCTCACAGCATGTGACACAAGGGTGTGACGCGCGGCCTGACCCACTCTGGAGAGGCAGCCTGGGGTAACGAACGGCTGAGGGCAAGGATCTCGGCATCTGTTGTGTGAGTTTGAGTCCCAGTTGTAGGATTTACTATCTGTGTGACCTAGGCCAAGATTATGAACCTCTCTGTGCTCTTTAGTTTCCTACCTGTGATGGGAGATAATAACAGCACTTACTCACAGGTTAGGAACTCCTTAACTATATAAAGAATTCACAACAGAGCCTAGGCACTCAGAAGGGGTACACAGCTTCTGCCAGTACTACGGACACAGACTGGGTCCATCTGACATGCAGTCCCTTGGGGAGCCCAGAGCAGGCTGGTGTGGCTGCCCCCATCCTTCAACTCACCGGGGTGCACCGCACGAAGCTGCCATCGGCCAGGACCAGCTCGTAGGCGGTGCAGATGTGCTGGAACAGGCCGTACTTGTGGGATGATGACTCAATGCCTGTGCCCATGATCAAGCCCCCTGCAGGGACACATGTGTCAGCCTGGCAGAGCTGTGATGGGCAGGGCGGGGGTGGGGTGGGGGGAGAAATGGGGCTGTTAGCTTGGCACAGATTCCCATCTCTGTCGATTTGGCAAGCAGAAGTGAGAAGGATGGGCTCAACCGCAGCTGAGGGCCTCAAAAAGGCCCCTCCAGGGCACACACACCCCCATCTCCGGAGGTTCTACTAAGAAACCCATGTGCGTTCGATTTCAGGGCACTTCCATGACAAGCAGGGGTGCTGTCAGGGCTGGGAACCCTGACCCATGGGAATAGTTCAAAGGAGGGAGGGTGCTTCCTGTGAGCCCTGTGGGAAGAGAAGGGCAACCAGACTTAATTCTGTGTGTCCCACAGGTAGGAACGGAAGAGGGGACGTAAGTCACAGGGAAGTGGATCTGAGCTGGGAACTGAAAAGTGCCTGATAACTTGAGCTGCTCAGAGTGGCGGGCAGTGAGGCCTTGTCACTGGCGCTAGCGAAGTGCAGCAGGGTGACTTGTCCCAGAAGGGAGAATGGCTGTTTCTGGACCAGACGGAAGGTGGCCAAGTCCCCTCCGCCCTGACCCTGGGACCATCTGACTCCTCTTGCCCTTGAATGTGAGTCCTCACCCACTGTGAGGTCGTCGAGCTCAGGCAGCACAGGCAGTGTCCAGCCAATGGAGGTCAGCAGGGCGGTCACCTGACCCATGGACACCAAGGGCTCCACGCGGACAATCTGCAGACATGAGAGAAGAGACCCAGGTCTTGAGGTGGTGGCCAGGCCTGCCGGGTCCCTGCACACAGGTGTCATTCCAATCTCGGAGCACAGGTATTCCTGCAGCCATTACCAGCTCCTGCTAGGACGATACACTGCCTTTACTGACTCTAGCACTGGGTTAGTGAGGGTTGAATTAAATCCTTTCTTTCTTTTTTTTTTTTTTGAGACAAGGTCTTGCTTTATAGTTCAGGCTGACCTTGCGCTCACTATGTAGTCCAAGCTGGCCTCGAACTGGTGGCAATCCTCCTGCCTCAAACTGAGTGCTGGGATTGCAGGCGTGTGCCACCATGTCCGGCTCAAATCCTTTAAAATACCTAAAAATAAATGCTATATTTTTTTCTAGATTACAAGAGAAATACTCATTTGAAAAACTCAGCAAAAATAAGAAAACAAAAATCCATCTTATTTCCTTAGAATTACTGATGTTAATGGAGTACATTTATTTTTTTCCATAACATGTCTGTATATCTTCATTTCTAATTTGTACTACAAACACACATATGTACAGTGTCATCCTCCCTTTTAAAAAAAGCACTGTGACCATCATCCCTTCTCATTTACTTTCTTATAAAATGTGATTTGTCATGGCATAATTCGCCATCAAGTGGAATTCTGCTTCCAGCTGAGACGGAGCAACCAGGACCAGATTTACCCTACTGTCTGAAAATACACACACTCCCCAAACCAACCAACCACAAAAACCCAGACAAAAAACACAAGAAACAAGAGTTTTCAACAGAGTGGACACGGGACTTGAAGGTTAGACTCCGAGAGGCAGGAAACATGAGCTGTGAAAACCTTAGCTCACCTCCTGGAGCCCTGGGTGCTGCTAAGCTGCAGAGATGGAGCCGAGAGCCCAAGAAGACTACGGGGAGAGAGTCTGCAGACAGCGACCCGGGAAGAGCACGGCACAGAGAGGAAGCTGAAGAACGCGAAGGGCGCTGCATGGGTATTCAACCGAGTAACACACAGGTGGACATTACCGGAGGCCGCGGCCAGGGAAGGCGCCACCAGGAAAGGTAACAGGTGAGGGTAGCAGGGCTTGGAGCATGGCATCTGCTCCCACAGCCAGCAGGGAAAATCTCACAATGCACAGAGTGTTTGGTAGAGTTCTCCGAATGGTCTTGCCTTAGCAGTGGGGATCAATTTACCCTAAATTAAACGCTATTCCAGTGCTACCTAAGAAAATCGGGACCCCACAGGATCAAACTGTTTCCAACTAGCTTAGACATCTGCTGGAACAATGCTCAAGACTTTCAAGAATATGACAATACCCAGCACCCAATAAGGTGCAGTGTCAGAATCTAATCAAAATTCACCAGGCATGCAAAGAGGCAGGAAAAGTCGATCCATAATAAGGAGAAAAATAAGTTGAAAAGCTTTCTAATCTAAATTATGTTTTCTGACAATAACTTGAATTAAATCAGAAATCAGTATTAGAGGGCTGGGGATTTAGCTCAGTGGTGCCGCCACCCGTCTCACAAGCACAAGATCCTGAGTTTGATCCTTGGCACCAAAAAAAAAAAAAATTAAAAATTAAATAAAAAAATAAAAATATAAAGGGGCTAGCTATGTGGTTTAGGGATTGAGCAAGTGCTGTGTATACCACAGCTCTGGGTTTGATCCCCATTACTGCAAGAAGAGTAAAATTAAGCCAGAAGTAAAAGAAAAGAAATAACAAAGATCAAAGTAAAATCAAAAGCTACTTCTTTGAGGTCAATAAAGTTGATTTGTCTTTTTTAGCCAAACTGATCAGGAAGAAAAGAGAACAGATACAAGTTACCAGTATGAAGAATGAACATCATAGCCGGGCTATGGATTCTACGGACGGTAAGGATAAGACAGAAATGTTATGAACTCTGTCGATAAATTATACAACTTAGTGAAATGAACAAATGCCTTTAAGACACAAAACTACCAAAGCTCACCCAAAAAGCAACAAGTGGAAAAGCCCTATACCTATTAAAAGAAATTGAATTTGTAGTTAAATTGCTCACAGAGAAAGCTCCAGGCCCAAACAACTTCACTTTATAGTTTCTATAAAACTTCTAGAGGAAACAGAGGAGACCTTTGTGACAGATTAGGCAAGGTGACAGGATTACTCCTTGTCTGAGGATGTGGGGGAAGAGGCAGGGAGGGGTTTAAGGAAGGGATTACCAAGGTACCTGAGGGAACTTGGGGATTAAAAATTTGTACACCACGTTTACATCAAAAGAGCGGCTGTTAGCCCCATTACTGGACACTGTGCTGTCTCTGACTAGAAATAAAGGTGTGATACAATCTCTGTGTTGGGCATCTTTAACTACATTTAAGCCTACTCTTTTCTCCTTAAGCAAGAAGTTCCCCTCCTCCCAGCCACCTCTGTAGCCCGTTTTTTTACCAACACACTTCCTTCCCAGGAAGAGACAAGTAGATTCTCTTTTTTCTCTCATTTCTGCCCATGGTTTCCCCACCCCAACTTCTACAGAACTGAAAGGATCCTCCTGAGCTCTGTCTGCCCCTCTATGGGGTGGAGCTGGTCTCTCCCTCATCTTGTACGGCTTTGGGGGACAGCACTGGTGGGCAGAGCCTTTCCTGATGAGCACGGGCCATGGTTCTTGTCCACTCTGGGATGCCCTTGGCTAACATCATCTCCCTCTAAGGGTCCCTCACACCAGGCGCAGGGCCCCAAACCTCCCAGGGCCAGGGACTGGTGTCTCTCACCTGCTTCTTGGTGTCCACCTCCAGGATGTCCATCAGGTTGATCATGATGTTTTTGTGTGTCTTCTTGTACTTCCCAACCCGCAGTGAGACGGTGAGCCAGCCAGGGCGCCCAGTGCACATGAAAGTCTTGCTGCCCTGCTCCTTCCATTCTCGAACCTGCAACCAGGGATAGAGGCTGAGCTGGCTCCAACAGGGACCCTCAGAGCAGCTCCTAACCGTGCTTTCAGGGAGAAGGAGCCTCGAAGGACGCCCCCACCCAGCCAGTGGGAGGAACAGGATGATGAAATGGACTTGGAATCTGGTTCCACCCTCTGGTATCTCCCTGACTGGCAAGGCTGATAACAAAGCCAACACGTTGCTAAACCACCAGGAAAGAAGGAGAAAGAGCTGGAAGACAGGATCAGTGTTTCACAAACATTACCTGGGAAGTTCAGGCAAGGTTCTGGAATGCTAACAAGGTGACAATATAAAATTATTACCATTTATTGGGTGCCCCCACCACACCAGGCACCTGTTGTGCAATGTCTTGTTCATCTTTATAACAACTCCTGGAGGTAGGGATGATCACTTTGCAGATGAGGAAACTCAGAGGCAACAAGTTGCCCAAGACCACATGAGCAGCAACTAGCTGAGCCAGATGCACAGCCAGGACTGACTGCAGGCCCAGGAGGACAGCTGAGCTTGTAGTAATGGTCCACAGGACAGCTAACACTTACTGATACTTACTCCATGTCAAGACCTGTCCTAAGCAGTAGCCTGTGTGCATTCATGGACATTTTGCTACGGACAGAAGAGGAAGGACCAGGAAGCCAATGGAAAGGAGGGCTCTGGCAAAACTTTGAATATAAGTGAGCAGAGCACAAAAACAAGGGGATGACAAGCCATCAGGGACACAGGTGTTCCATTCCTGCTGAAATGGACACTTTCCAGGGAGGGAGGTATTTGTTGTTTTAATCTGCAATCATTTCTTTTTTATCCAGCTTTTTGGGTATCAAACTCAGGGCCTTGTGTTTGTCAGGCAGGTGCTGCATCCCTGAGCTATATCCCGGTTCTCTTTTTCATCTGCTTTTAATAACCCTGTCTTCCTTGGCCCAGGTGTGATTTATCCTACTGCACCCCAGGAGGTAGGCATATGACAGGGGTCTGATTCTATCTTCCTGGTCATAATATAGGATCAGATTGGTTCTAGGAAAGATCCTCTCTCTTTACAGGATGTTTTAAGCCAAAACCTGTTGAGGGTTCCACAGACAGCCTCCCAGAAAATGAAGTCAACCCAGGGGTAAACAGAGCCAAGACACAGCAGATGGATGGAAAGATGGAGAGGGGAAAGGGAATTCTGGATATGGCCGTGCCTAAGCTATTTTTACTCCTAGACTCCTTACGATGTGAGCCAGTAAAGCTCCTTTTTGTTCAAGCCACTTTAAATTGAGTTTTTATCACTTGTAACCAAGAGTCCTGTTAAATCCTGGTCAGGTTTCCTGGGGGAAGCGGCGGTGGAGCCAGTTCAGCAAAGACCTCAACAATGGGAAGGGCTTTCTCGCAATCAAAGGCTGGGGTTGCCAAATGAAGTAGAGGTGATCGGGGGTACTGAGAAAGGGATTCCCATGAATTGGAGGTAAAAGGATGAGAAGTAGGGACACCACAACCAATCGGGCCCGGCCTTGCCCAGCTCTACAGTCCAGAACTTAATCCAAGTCCAGGGGTGTGTGCACTGGGTTATAGGTGCTGCAGTGAGGCCGGTTGGTTTGGATTCTGACGGGAATTAAGCAAGATTCTGGGTGGGGAGGCAATGCCTAAAAAAACCACTCTTGGCACTTGGCACACACTAAAGAGAACAGGGAGCAGAAAAAAGTGCCACTGGTCAGGCAGCTGGGGAAGCAAGTCAGGTGTCAGGCAACAGAATCTGACTTACAGACTTGGAAAGGATGGGAACAAAAAAATGCCAAGTGCTCAGGCTGTGACCTCAAGCTAACCAGGGGTTCCAGCCCCATTTACTAGTTCCAACATCCTGCAACACGACTCACAGTTTGAATCTCAATTTTTCCCACTAGTAAAACAGGTGCAAGACCCACAAGCATTGCTGCGACGATTATAAATAATGGACAGCAATGGCACTGGCTGTGGGACATAGCAGGGCCAGGGCAGAGGGCTGGTCCTCTGGGTCCCCTTGTTTTCTGTCTACAGAGAGCCCTTCTGTTTAGTGTGGATTAATAAGTATTCACTATGCTGCTTCAAGGTAACAGTCCTGCTTTCTAGGAGCTCACAGTCTGATCAGGGAGACCGGCAGGTAAATTGAGAATCTGAATTCTCAGAACTGGGAAAGACTGTGCCGCTGGGGAGAAGGCAGGTAGAGCTCTGGAGCTGGATTGTGAGCAGCAAAACCCGGAGCAGCAGTGCAAAGCACTTCCGGATGCTGCCCCTCTTGCCCCTGGCCCACGGTCTTATCCCTCAGGGGAAACTCTTCGGCATCCTCTTCAGGCTCCTGCCAGGTGGGAGCCATCAGAACAGGGGTAGCAGGAAACAGAAGCTCTCAGCAACCTGATGCCAGTTAAAAGAGGAACATAAGGAGGAGCAGAAGGAGCCAAGACACTGCCCAGGCCGGAAGCCCACGCCAGACCCAGCCTGGGAGCCGCAGCAGGGTCCCAGGTAGGCTTCGTGGAGGGTGGCATAAGAGAGGCTGTCCAGCTACAGGCGACGGAGTACCGCCTTTGTCAGGAGCGAGCCCTACCTCCCCAGAGGCCGGCTCTGGGGCGGTTGGGGGCTGGACTCTACCTTCTCGCTTTACTTCCTTCATCTAAAAAAGCGCCCAAAGCACCTTGCTGCTACAAAATCAACTTTAACCTTGAACTTGGCCTCAGGGCTCCTCTCCAACCCGGCTCCAAAGGCCATCAGTCCTCCTCCCCGGGCGGTGCCTGGACTTTCCCCTTCCCACGCCAGGGGCCGCACCCGACTCCCGCGCCCGGACCGCTAGCTTCCCAGCTCCACCTGCCGGGACCCCGGGAGCCCTGCTTCCTCCGCAGGCTCGGGCCTGGCCGCCGCGCACCTGCGCCCCTCTGCGGGCTCTCTGGCTCCTTCCCAGGGTCTCACTGCTTGGACCTCGGGCCCGGCCCCGCGCCCACCTGCTTCTGGATGTCCCGCACGCGCTGGCTGTGCAGGCGCGGCGCGCTGCTCAGCCGGAACACCACCCAGGCGCGCAGGTAGTAGTAGATGTCGAAGATGAGCGACAGCGGCAGCAGGAAGAGGCACACGAACACCCAGCGCTGGTGGATGAGCACGAACTCCAGCCCCTTCACGCGGACCCACAGCAGGAAGAGCAGCGCGCACACCGCCAGCGACACGGCGGGCTCCATTGTGCCGGGCACCGCGCGAGGACGGCAAAGGCTCCTGTCGCTGCCACCGAGATGGCCCGGGCCCCGCTCTGCTCGGCGCTCACCGCAGCCGCCGCCGCCGCCGCCTAAGGAGCCGCGGGGGTCCCCCGCCGCCCCGCGATTGGTTTGGGTCGCCGAGGTTCGGTGGGCCGAGACCCGGGCGGCGACCAATGGCGAGCCGCGCCGGGGATCGGACCAGGAACCCGCCTCTCTCATTGGCTGTGGGAGCCAGGGCGCTCCACCCTCTTCTCGCAGACACGCGGGTGGGGGGCTGGTGGGGTCGGGCGCGCGAGCTGGGGCTGTTTTCCCGCGCTGGGGCTGCGCTGCGACCCTTTCTCCTCGGTGGCGCCTCCTGCAGCCGCGAGCTTAGTGGTGACGCGTGCGCTCACCCCGCGAGGGTGGGGGACGCCCCAGGCCCAGAGTGACCCCCGCAACTCCGCAGTCCCCAGGCCTGGCCCGCCGCTGACCGCGGCGCTCGGTGCCCACAGGCCGGGAGGGCACCCTTTCGTTTCTCCTGGTTTCCCCTTAAATTCCTTTGCTAGAGCAGGGAGCCCCCCTTTCTCCAGGAGGAAGCGCCCAGAACGATAGAAACCTGCTGGAACCCCGAAGCACTTGGAATGCACTAGGCTGTGCCTGCTGGCACCTCTCCGCCCTGGCGAGGCTGCTGCGGAGGCTGGGAGTGAAGGAATCAGGCCAGCCAAGCTCGCGGTTGGCCCTGGGGTGAGGTGGTAAACAGAGGAGTTGGCCCTGCCCTGTTCCGTCTTCGCTGCCGGTCTCAGCCGCCCCGTGCACAGCCGGAGCTTAGGTCCAGGGCTTTTTACATTTCGTCTGAAATCGTAGTGGGTTTTCGAGATGTTTTGTCTCAGAAGCCAAACCCTTCTCTGTGACCTTGCCTGCCCCTCCAGTCCCTCTCTGCCCGGACCTGCACTCAGGAGAGCCTAGTCCTAGACCCACATTTCACAATTCAGCACTTGTGGTTAACCTGCACCCCAGAATGCCTTTCCCAAGCCCGGCACAGAGCTAATCCTGCAACCCCTGGAAGGCAGCTCAGGCCCCTCCAAAACTCCGTTGATGGTGCTTGCCTCCCTGTCAGGTGCTCATGTCATAGCGTGCATTTTGTGTTATATTGTGGTTGTGCGTCTCTCAACTGGGTAGACTGAGCTTCAGGACAAACAGCATCTTGTTCATATTTGTATCTCCAACCTCTAGCGCAGTGCGGGGGGCACCACATGCACACCGGTGTGTGTTGACCAGTGGCTGAATGAAGAGCCTATGATCAGTGGGAGAGGCGATTTACATTGGATTTTAAAAGAGACTACTGTAGATGTGTACTGTCTTCCACCCCAGTTGTAACTGCCTGTATGTGCTAGCCCAATATAAAGTATGCTAGATATCATAAAAGTGAGTGCAAAATAGCATTAATAGCTATCATATTAATTACATATTGTGATGATAATATTTTGATATGTTGAGTTAAATGAAATATGGTATGAAAATTATTTTCACCAGAGCTGGTGGTGAAGTTTGTCTAGCAAATGAGGAAACGCTGGGTTCAATCCCAGCATCCCATACAAAAAAGCGCAAACAAAACTTCTATTTGCTTTTTAAGGCAGCTCCTAGAAAATCACAAATTACAGATTTGTCTTGAATTATGTCTCTAGAAGCTGCAAGAAAGAGGGGAATGAGCTAATGTCAAAAATACTTCTTCCCTGGGCGTGTCTGAAGTTAGTTGCTGAGACCAGTGTTCTGCTTTGGAAGTTTAGTGCTCTGGTTAAAACTGGGGTTGAGGTAATCTGGAAAGTAAAGGTCAAATTAACGGATGTTGAGAGTTTTGTAGGAGAAATTACTGGCTAACTGGGATGGTTTTGAGTTAATTAGAAACCACCAAGGGCCCAAAGGGCAGGTGCACTCCTGGGCCATAACTGAGGACCTGTTACTCCCTGAAAGTGTAGTGAAAGTGTAGCATGTCTCCTCTCCACCCTGTCACACTCTTAAAGAGTCTTGTGGACCTTAATAAGCCAAGGTGCCCTCAGTGTCTCCAAGAATAAACTAGCTCAGAAAATACACTTTTGGGGATCATCACAGAGAGACAGGACCAACTGCTGGGCTGGTACCCGCGTAAAACATGATGTGTGTTCCCTTCTGAGGCAAACAGGGACTTAAAAACTCCATTGGTTAAAAATTGTGACTCTTCACTTGGGCCTAAAGCGTGGCATCTCTGCCTTTATTTTTTTATGCCTTTTTTTGTCACTTTAAAACTTTAAGTGAGACCCCGCTAGACCTGCATATAGACATGTTAATCATTTAAAGAGTGTCTGTCTAAAAACTGGATGCAAAGTTTATCAGCCCTAAGTTGATGTAACCTGTCTCATCCTATTCAAGACTGAGGACACCAAAATTAAGAGATTTACAGTGACATTCAGCTGCCAGTGTTTTCAGTGTTCTACTCAATCCCCTGAAGTGAGCACCTAAATGACTCCAGTCATTGCCCCAAACTTTCAATCACTTCAGATTCCAGCAGAGCCTCTGCAAAGTTGAGACTGGCCCAAACACAAACTATAAATCCTGGGAAACAGATTGGCCCCTTAAGTTGTAAAAACTCCAGAGCTTAGAGCTGCAGAAACCAAAACAGATAATGATCATCCCAACCCTAGCCACTCAGCAGCCCTGTAAAACCTTGCCTTT
>NW_004624862.1:4980020-4993150 GCF_000247695.1 Heterocephalus glaber | reverse complement strand
AAACCAAAACAGATAATGATCATCCCAACCCTAGCCACTCAGCAGCCCTGTAAAACCTTGCCTTTCCCCTTTTCTGGTTTTTTTTTTTTTTTTTTGGTACCGGGGATCGAACTCAGGTCCTTGCACTTGTGCAGCAGGCGGCGAAACCGCTGAGCTAAATCCCTGACCCCTCCCCTTTTTTAATAGATCAGTCTGATGTCCTTTTTCAGAGTTGTGCCCCATTTGGCTCTTCTGAAGCTGAAGCCCCTTCCCATTTTCTCCTCAGTAAAAGCTTTTGCCTATAAATTCATGCAGTAGCCACAATTTTAATTGCCTTTATCACTAGAAGGACCCATGCTGGTTGGTACAGCTTTACCCTTGGGAAGAGGAGGCCCGTTATGATTTAAATCTAAAGTGTCCCCCTAAAAGGCTATGTGCTTAGAGGAAGGCATTTGGGAAATGATTGGCTTATGAGGACTCTAACTTCATCAATGGATTAATCCATTGACAGGATCATAATTTGATGGCATTACTGGGAAGTGGTGGAAATGAGATGGGGACCTTGTTGGAGGGAGTGGACCATGGAGGTGTGACATTGGGGAATATATTTAGTCCCCAGTCCTTCCCCCTGGGTGTTTCCTTCTCTCTCTACTTCCTGGCCATCAAGAGGTGAGTAGCTTTCCTCTGCCACATTCTTCCGCTGTGATGGTCACCACTGGCCTAAAACCAATGGAACCAGCTGACCATGGACTGAAACCTCCGAAACCATGAGCCACACCAAACCCTTCCTCCTTTGACTTGTTTTTCACAGGCAACTCACAATGATAGAAAGCTGGCTAACATAGCTCTAAAGTAGATAAATCTGGCCAGGGATTTAGCTCAGTGGTTTCACCGCCTGCTGCGCAAGTGCAAGGACCCGAGTTCGATCCCCAGCACCAAAAACAAAAAACAAATAAAGTAGATAAAGCTGATCTTCAGGGAAACACCTCCCCAAAAAAGAAAAGGAAAGAACCAGTACTTGAAACAGTTGTTTACCCATCATGCAAGTACTTATTCTCCCTTCCAGCCCACCTTCCTTGGACTTCTGATTCTCATTTTCTCTCTCCACAGACTCCAACCTTTTGGGTTGCTGTTCACTAGGTAAGGAAAACAGTCACCCTGAGTTGGGCCAATTAATAATTTATTTTCTTAATTAACATATAGTAAAACTGCCTGTCTTTGTTTCTTTGTGTACAGGGTATGAATTTTAACATATATCAGGATTCCTGTAACTGTCAACACAGTGAGGGTGCAGAATAGTTCCATCACCCCAAAGCCTCCCTCCTGCTACCCTTTATAATCACTCCCCCCCCCCCCAACTCCAAGGCCTGGCAGCCAGCGCTCTGTTTTCAGCAGAAGGTCACAGGAATAAAATAATGTGGGAGGTAGCCTTGAGCTCTTTAATTTTTGCTGAGGTCAAAGCAACTCCTTTTGATGCAAAATCTACTCATAATTACACATTATTTATCAAGTTAATGACCCATGAAAACAGTCAGTTAGAAAACAGGAATGGGATGTTCTGGGCAAAAACTCAGGTTAAGCAGAAATCAAGCAAAGTATTTTTTATAGTTTGACCACATAGCAATCTTTGTAAAATAATGAGTCTTTACTTCCTTCTCAGGAAGTAGAGATTAATGAATGCAAATAGTTTTTTTTAAAATTAAGGAGCTCAGTTAACAGCAGAATCCTAACAAATAGCATTTTCTTATATTTATAAGACACAGTTACTGATATCACTTGGTCTTTACAACAGTTTGAGGGGTAGCAATGCAGAAAACTTTTATTTATTTATCATTTCAGGCTGGCCTTGAACTTTGTGATCTGCCTCAGCCTTCTGAGTGCTGGGATCACAGGCGTGCGCCACTATGCCCAGCAATGTGGAGAACTATTGATCTGAGATATTTTAAATAAATGAAGACATTTGGACTCAGAGAGATAAGCAATTTGCCTGATCATTCTGGTGAGTAAAGCCAGGATATGGCTCCATCCTCTGGATCTTTCCATCGCTTAAATCTGTTTCCGTGGTTATTGTGGGAATACCATTTCCTGTGGTTCCAATCCCTAGGTTAAAGTGAAAGTATTAGAATAGAATTTTTTAAAGTGTGATTTTTCAGACCGATTTCATCAGAATGCTTGCTAAAATGCAGTATTCTTGACTCTACCAATATCTACTGAATTTAAAACCTCCAGTGGTGGAACTGAGGAATTTACTTTTTGTTTATTTTTGAAACAGGGTCTTGCTATGTAGTCCAGGCTGGCCTTGAACTCATTATATAGCCCAGGCTGACCTTGAACCCACAGAGATCCTTCCACCTCAGCCTCCTGAGTGCTGGGATTATAGCCATGTGCCACCATGCCCAGTGGGGAATTTACTTTTTTAAAAAAGCTATTCTTATGTGTGCTAAACTTCAGCAGACTGGGCTGAGTGTGTATTGACCCTGGAACTTCCCTAAGACTGTTATCCTTGTTTTTAAATAAAGCCCTATTTGGGAATTCTTTTCTCTTACAAAGTGGGGCTTCCACCTAAAAACTAACTTTATCTAGAAAACTAAAATAAGCTAACTTCCAGATAATCAAGATTTTATTGTCTTGTTGCTTTGAGTTTCTCAAGCACAGTAAGAAGATTTTGAAGTCTCTAAGACAAGGCTTGACCTGAATTCTAGGGGTGTTGGGATTTTTATAGTAGAGGCCCGAGTCATTCATCCATTCACTTATTTTCATGCTTATGATGATTTTGGCTGCATGCAAGTGAAAATCTGGACTCTAGCAGCTCCAACAGCAAAGGTTATCTCATGTGACAAATGTCTGAATATAGACTGACTCAGAGTGGTTTAATTCATTGGCTCAGTGCCAGTTTCAAGGAGCCAGCTCTTCCTATCTTTTGCCAACTCTGTCTTCGAAGGTCACCTTTCCTGGCAGTGGCAGAACAGCCATGATTCTAGGTGCTACATCAGCTACAGCAACATCCAGCCAAAGAAAGGGGATCAGTCTTAGATAAAAGTTAACAATATCGGCAGCCCATTTGTTCTGTGATTATTGGTGGGTAGGACCTGTGTGAAGGGCTGGGGATCTAGTAGCCAATTAGACACAGTTTGGGCCCTGCCAGATCATTCTGAAGGATTTAGACAAGTCAACAAGGGATTATAAAGCAGTGCAAATACTACAATAAGGAATTACCGTGTAGGATATCACAGAAGCACATGAAGACGGGTGGATATCAATGGATGGGTGGTATTATATGTATGTGCAGTCCAGAAGGGCTTCTGAGAGGAAGTGGGGACTAAGCAGACTCACCATGGGATGAGTAGGAATCAGCCCGGTGAAGTGATGCATTGGGCTTGAAGGAATGAGAGCACTCCGGGAGAGGAACACCAAATGCAAAAAGTCCAGGAAGCAAGAGATGTGGTATTTGGAGAACTCAGAGGAGTTTTCCCTGCACAGTACAGGCAGGGGAGAACCACTGGCAGATTTTAGAAGTGATGTGGCTATGACCGTTCCTGTGTTTGGAAGGACCATGCTGACAGCAGGAAGGGACATAAATCAGTAGTGTGTAGGAGTGAGGCTGGGTAGGAAGCATCATGAAAATCAGGTGAGAAGCGATAAGGTTACAAAGCTAAGGGAGTACAGGTGGAAGTGGAAGAGGAGATGAGCAGTTTAAGAGAGATTGAAGGAGAAGGTAGGAGAAAAGGAGTTCAAGATGATTTCTGGTATCTTGCTTGGGTAACAAGTGGATGAATGGATATTCACCAGCAAGACAGAGACAGTGGATTTGCGGTCAGTCTTGGGGATTGAAGGGAGGGAGGATGAGTCAGAAGTCATCAGCTCTGGGGCAAAGAAGTGATAGTTAAAGGGATCCGCAGGGAGTGAGGAAAGGACAGAGTTGTGGGAGGCTGTCTCCTGTATCCTTTCCCTTCGGGATGTTGTTGTCTCTCCAAGAAGTCAGTGCAATTAGCCCTTACCACAGGAAGAGCTGGCTTAGGAGTAATACTTTTGGAAAGGTGTTTAATAATGGCTATAAAATGATATCTTCTGCAAGAATAGTTTTATTCCTTTTATAATCAGGGATATATGCCTCTAAAGAATGCAAGATGGAAAGTGTACCAAAGAAAGTAAAAATCATCTTCAGTTTCAGCATGCTGGGCTAACTAAAGTTCACATTTTCATGACATTCCTTCTAGACATACCTCTGGGCCCAAATGCATGTATGTATATAATTTTATAAAATAAAATGTCAACTCTACACAAGCTTTAAAACTTGCTTTTTAAAAACTTGACAGTGTGATACAGATACTTTAATTTCTGTCTTTATATTCCAGTGTGTGTTTTTGTGTGGGTACATGTGTGTATAGATGTGTGTGTATACTTGCACGTGCATAGCCTAGTTTATTTAATCAGTATACTATTGAAGGATATTTAAGTCATTTTCACAATTTTATTATGACGATTACTTTCAGTACATTTTCCTTCTCACTCATGTTTTCAAATTTATAAAATTTTCTTAAATGTAAGAAGACAAGTGTGGTGGCACACGCTTACAATCCCAGTGCTCAGGAGGCTGAGGCAGGAGGATCACTGCAAGTTTGAGGCCAGCCTGGGCTTCATAGTGAGTTCAAGGTCAGCCTGAACTACATAGCAAGACCCTGTCTCAAAACAAACAAACAAACAAATAAATATTATGCATAAATAAATCTCAGTGGGCCCGGGAGGAGCCATGGAGAGGCATCCTGTGTCACTGAACCTTAAAGTCAAGGGAGGAACACAGGTGAGCCAGGCAGAGCCAAGCATGAGAATGAGTTGGAATTTTGGAGCAAGGAAAACCATCTAAAAGTTGGGGAGTGACCTGACCAGGTTTTTATTTTTAAAAATATCAAGAAGCCTATTTCCAGGTTTTGTGGAGCCTAAGATTTATACAATTTGGGAAAAGACAAAATTATGAGGTGTAAATGTGATTATTTATTTAGAATTTTTAAAAAATCACAACAATTACACATGTTTAAAAGTTGACTGGTAACATGAATACCAAAATATAGAAAAATAATACAGTATTTTTATTAATGTCCAGATAATGCTTTCCCCCTACATTTTGGGGCTACATTCTCCAGCCCTCACCCCCCCACCCCTACCCCTGCCCCATACTGGGGGTTGAACTCAGGACCTTGCACTTGCAAGGCAAGCACAGTGCCACTGAGCTAAATCCCCGGCCCTTACATTCTCTTTTAACATTTCTTCATGTGACAAGAATTTTATAGTATTATTTTATTTTAAAATACTTTTATTAGTATATGCTTGCAGTACGTAATGATTACCTTCATTGTGGGGAATTGGTACATGTGTATAACATATCACAATGCATTTTTGTCTCCTTCCCCTCCAGCCCCATTTTTTAAGAAACTTTTTTTACTGGCATCTGATTCATTTATTTATTTTATATGTCTTTATCAAGTTAACTATCCTGAACACACATTAACAGCCAGACCAACAGGCTAAAAAACATATAAAACATGTAAGACAATTATACTTTTAGATACATTGTCCACCCTGGGTTACAATAACTTTTTTCTCTTTTTTTCTGTTGTCTCCTATAAGAGAAACTATGTGATATTTAAGCTTCTGTGTCTGATTTACTTCATTTAACATTATGATCTGCAAGTGGACTCATTTTCCTATAAATGCCTAAAGTTTATCCCTTATGGTATGCTATTAGTATACCATAGAGTAGTATACTATTGTGTAAAAATACCACATTTTCTTTATCCATTCATCTGTGGATGGAGATATAGGTCACTTCCAAGATTTAGCTGCTATAAACATGAGTATGCATGGATCACTGCAATATGATGTCTTTAAATCTTTTAAGAAGATACCTAGCAGGGGAATAACACTAGGTCAAATGAATTTCTATTTTTATTTTTTTGAGGACTCTCCATATTGATTTCCATAGTAATTGTACCAGTTTACATTCCCAACAATGAAGAAGGGCTCCTTTTCCCCTTGAAGCCTCACCAGTATTTGTTATTGTTTGACTTTTAGATGATAGCTATCCTTTGCGGAATGAGATGGGATCTCAGTATTGTTACTGCTTGTTTTGTTTTGTTTGGTGGTATCGGGGATCAAACTCAGGACCTTGCACTTGCCAGGAAGGCATGGCACCACTGAGCTACATCCTCGGCCCTTGTATATCAATGTTTGAGGTATGGACATTTTTTTTTTTTTTTTTTGGTACCGGGGATCAAACTCAGGACCTTGTGCGTGTGAGGCAGGCGCTGGAACCACGGAGCTAAATCCCCGGCCCTGGACGTTTTGATTACATCACTTATGTCTGTCTAGGAACAAAGGATGCCTTTCAATTGTCTGATGTTCTCTTCAATTTCCTTTTTTCAGATTACTGTAATTTTCTTTGTAGAGGTCTTTCCTTTTCTTAGCTAACTTAATTTCTAAGTATTTAATTTTTCTTGGTGCTATTGTGAATGGTATTTTTTCCTAATTTCTTTCTTTGTGGTTTCAGTCTTGATTTCTGTATATTGATTTTGCCTCCTGCTACATTGCTGAATTTTGTTACTAATTGTATGAGTCCACCAGTGAAATTTTTTGGTCTTCTAGGTAAAGGATCATGTCATTTGCAAATGATGATAATTTAATTCCTTTTCTATGCATATCCTTTTTATTTCTTTTTCTTTTTTGGTACCGGGGATTGAACTCGGGTCCTTGCGCTTGCACAGCAGGCGGCGAAACCACTGAGCTAAATCCCAGGCCCTTCTCTCTTTCTTTCTATCACTCTCTTCCCTAAGCTGGGAATCAGGAGACTCTTCTCAAGATGCCAAGGAGGAGCTTCCTGGCCCAGCTGTGGAAATAGGGGAAGGGAATGTAGGCTTTTGTTTTTCTTTCTAGCTCCTTGTGCTCACTTCTCAGGTCCTTGTTGTTTTCACGTTTGTTTGTTGTACTTTTTGGAAATTAACCTGGTCTCCACTTACCCCAGTTTTGAAATGGCTTTTCTTTCTTTCTTTCTTTCTTTTGGTACTGGGGATCGAACTTGCTCTTGTGAGGCAGGTGGCGGCACCACTGACCTAAATCCCTGGCCCTGGCTTTTCTTTCTCAGTTTATGTTGCATTTGTTTGCTATTTGTTCTTTTCTTTTCTTTTCTTTTTCTTTTTTCTTTTTTTTTGGTTGGGATTAAACTGATCTCTTCTTATTGGAGTTTTGTCAATGGCTTTTTTTTTCAGTTTGTGTTTTGGTGAAATGCTAGGACTAAGGGTGCCCTACCCTAGGTGTGGGTGGAAGCAATAAATAAGCTTAGAGTCTGTCTGCCTGGAATAATGCAGCTAGATGTGGGCTTACATCAACTGTCACCATCTTTCTTTTTTTACTAACTGGCCTTATGAGGTGAGCCTCTGATTTTGAAGAACAAGAGAGAGGAACTTCTTTTCTTTTTGAATTCTTTTAACTGGTGCAGGGACTCTTCCCCACATGGAAGAGAAAAATTTGTCTGCTTTAAAAGGAAACACCCAAGGCTTTTGCCTGGATGTGACAATGGCTGGGAGGGCCTGTTCAAGTCAGCTTTAGCTGACCTGCTTCCTCCCTGTCTTAAATCCTACCTGGGACTATAGCTTCCTGGCTGGATTTCTTCCCTGGTTAAGTACAAATAATTAAAAACCCTATGCCTGATGACCTTAGCAGAACAAATACGCAGCATTTAAAATTTAATTAAAGAGACTGTGAGTGTATAAAAGTAGAGCGATCCCTTTTTTAGTGAGTGAGTGTGTGTTTAAACTATCAGAGTAAATGCAAGAGACGATTTTCCCAGTTGGTTCTATTCTGGTTAAGTAGAGTCATCAAGGGAATTGAAATGCTAGCTAGCTGGGCATTTAGCTCAGTGGTGCCACCACCTGCCTAGCAAGCTCAAGGTCCCAAGTTTGATCACCAAAAAAAAAAAAAAAAAAAAAAGGAAATGCCAGCTGAGCCATTAAGGGGCTCAGGATACAAGCCTTTGGGTCATCAAGGAGCTCAAAACACAAGTTGGACCATCAAGCATTTCAACTAAATAATTAAAGGAACTTGGCTTGGGGAATTTCTGCCCTTCATAGGTGTTAAAGGACCAACAGCGGCTTCACCCCCTTCTCCCTGATGAGCTCATGGGTCCAGTATGGAGACAAAAGCAAAGGAGGGGTGTTCTTCTGTGCTTAATGATGCCGGCATTACTCTGACAGAGACGTCTGTCTAGTCTGCGTTACAGTCTCACACAGGAGGCTTTGTAGCACTGTTGGGATCCCCTCCTTCTCTGTGGGATCCCATCTTAAGGAGTCAAGACTTAGTTGTCTCCTCTCTATTAGCCCCAAGCTGAGCCAATGGGAAACCTCTTAGACTTTGCCACCAAGTGGATATCAGCAACTTTGCCACTAGGCCATATTCTTTTTTTTTTTTTTTTTGATACCAGGAATCGAACTCAGGTCCTTGAGTTTGTGCAGCAGGCAGCGAAACCACTGAGCTAAATCCCCGGCCCAAGGCCATATTCTTGATGAGTGGGAAAGATTTGTTCCTGACAATTTAAAACAGGAACAGCTTATCTATCTACTGTTGCAATATGGATTGGGTCAGTATGAACTGGGAGATGGGGAGAGCTGAGTATGAGATGGTACCCTGGACTGTGAAACTATTCTCTAGTTATAGCATTTCTGCTTAAAATATACAAGGTCGAATAAAATGACTTATGTTCAGGCTTTTGTGATTATCAAAGAGAATGCCCAAGAACTCTGGTAGAGTGGTATGTGAGGGGGAGGAACATTCTAATGGGACCAGAAGATCTCTTTGACCTCTTCTTTATAGTCCCCAGGTTAATAAATCAGCTCTGTCCTCACCAAGTGTCTCAGGAACTCCTTTAGAGCCTAGTTCCCTGGGGAAACCCAGCATTTCTCAGCTCCCTCATTGTGCAGCCTTAGACCCTACTGGGTACAAACAGACAGCTTTAAGTCCTGCAAGTTGAACGTGAAGTGGTCCCTCTTACTACTCTAATTTACAACTTATCCTGCCCTGTGGAGAGCAGTGTTAGCCATAGAGGCTCCATGTTAAATCCTACCCTCCATTGTACAGAGCAAGGAGACTATGTTATGAGGAACCGCGTCCTTGCCAAATTAGATGTTTACCTTCAGAAATTGTCCTGGAACATGATGAACGTTTTGTAAACCCGAGAAACAAGAAAGCCCATGAGGGTGAGGAATTTCCAAAGAACTAGAGAACAAGGAAGCAGGTGTCTTTGGATAAGGGTCATGATTAATAACCAAACTCACCTGTGATAAAAAGGGGAGGAGAATAAAAAAGCGCGGCGGCAGTCTCTCTGGGAGGCTCCCGACTCTATCTCTGCGTCTTTCTTTTTCTTCATCCTCACTCCCCCATTCAGGTGCTGTCCGACAAGTGACGGCTGGCTCCGTCACTGCCCCTAAGAAAAGTCCCAGGAGTGGAAGGGAATACTCCAGTGCTGGTCCCCTTTTCAGCTACAAATGTACAAGAGGCTAGGATCTATGCAAATGAATAATGTGCTTTAAAAAGGGAAAAAAACCACCCTGGAAATGTTATTCATCCTTCAACAGAAGCATGCTGGGACTATAATACTAGTCATGGACTAAGAATGATGTCTGGTATGCTAGCTGCTCTTACCAAGGAGATAAAGAGCTGTGTTGAGTCTTTCATAAATATACTAATATAGATCCACCTTCCAGAGAGGTAGAAGCATTCCTGGGACATCATTTCATCTGTCAGTCAGCACCAGATATTCAGCACAAGCTTCAAAAACTTCAGATGGCCCACAGACACCTATGGCCCAATTGCTGGACATGGCCTTTTCTGTGTTCCACAATCAGCATCCAGAGGAGGGACAAAAGAAAAAGCCTAGGAATATAGATGTCACAAGTGGCAATGCTTTAAGCCCACCCAGGTCATATAGGGAAAACCCAAGAACAACTGAGGCTCCTGTTTCAAGTGCACAAAGACTGCAAACTGGACATATGACTTCACCAAGCCACTGCCTGGAACTTGCTTTGAGAGTGAGGTAGCCAGTGCACCTGACTCATGGCATTGGAGATCTGACTTCTCTACTCCCAGAGAGGGCTAGGCTGGCCAGAACGCTCATTTACTGGAGAGGAAATCAGCAGTGCCCTTGGCCATGGACATCACCATTCAGAGTCCTCTGAAGAACCCTGGGTAATCTTAGATTTCATGGGTGAGCCAATTAAATTACTTCATTCTGTTTTGAATTGCTTCTCTAGAAAACCTTCCTATGGATCTATAGCCATAGTTGGGGTCAAGGAGACCCCCAATCAGAGATTCTTTGCAGCTGTACTAACTGAAGAAGCTTCAAAATTAACTTTGGGACAGAGACTTGAAGTCCTGACTCCCTATCAAGTCAGAGCTATTCTGGAGACGAATGTTTACTTGTACTTAAGAGGGGAATGGCTTACCAAGTTTCAGGCCATGCTCTTAGACACCCCTGAGGTTGTTACATAGACTTCCACTACTATTAACCCTGCTTCTTTGATACCTACAGGCCCAGAACTGAGCTACTCTTGAGAACAAGTGATCTCTCAGACCTGTGCAAGCAGGCAGGACATCAGTGACCTGGCCCTCCAAAACCCTGAGGAGGTGTGGTTTACTGATGGAAGTAGCCTTGTCAAGCATCTTTAAAGCACAGGCAGGAAATTCTACAACTCCTCGAGGCGGTCCATCTTCCCTAGCAGGTTGCAGTCATTCACTGTAAAGGGCACCAAAGAGACATGTCTGAAGTCTTTGGAAATCAAGGGGCTGATAGGGACGTACCTTTACAACCCCTTAAGACTCTCTTATTCCTAGTTCCTAAGAAACCATTAAAACAAGTCTGTGCTCCCCAGGAAGATAAATTGATCTCAGGACAAGAAAGAATTAAAAGTGATGCTGGTGATATTTAGAAAACAAACTGGTCCTTCCTCAAGGGATACAGTGGAGGGCTACAAAAACCCTTCACGATTCCTTCCATATGGAAAGTGATGTTGCATTGGAAATGGTCACTCAGGTTTTCACAGGATTAGAACTGTCAGGCAACCACCTGACAGGTCTACAAAGCTTGCTCATTCTGTTCCTACAACAACCCAGGCAAGCACAAATTGCCTCCTTTATTAGAACCTATATAGAGGAAAAGGACATACCCTGGGGAGGTGGCAATTAAACTTTACCCATATGCTACCATGTGGAGGATTTAAACAGATCTTGGTCCTAATTAACACCTTTACAGTCTGGATTGAAGCCTTTCCGACCTGTTCAGAAAAGGCTACAGAGGTAGTCAAGGTGCTTTCTAAAGAAATAATCCCTCGATTTGGATGACCCCAGTCCCCCCAGAGTGACAGTGGACTTTCTTTTTCCTCCCAAATAACTCAAGAAGTGACAAAGTCTTTAAGAATCGTGTTACCTTCATTTCTCCTGGTGGTCTCAATCTTCTGGAAAGGTAGAGCGAGCCAACCAGACCCTAAAGTGAGCTCTGGAAAAGCTTTGCCAAGAGATGTCTGAGTCCTGGCTCCAGTTGCTGCCAAAAGTGCTCATGAGGTTTCGTAACATGCCCCAAACTGGGCTAAGTTTGAGCCTATTTGAGATGTTGTATGGGAGGCCATTTCTATTCTCTGCTATGATAGTAGACCCTGAGACCATGAGGCTCTAACAATATCTCATTAATCTGAGCCAAGTACAGCATGCTATCCAAATGTATGGGAACAGAGTCCTGCCAGCGCTTGGCCCAGCAGGACCATTTACTGTCCATCCTGGAGACCAAATGCCCATAAAAACTTGAAAGGAAGGGACGGCTGCTGACCAATTAAAACCAAAATAGAAGGGCCTCTTTTTAGTAATCCTTGCCATACCCACTGCAGTAAATTGGCAGAGATAGATAATTGGATTCATCTTTCTAGAATGATACCAGTCTCATCTGAACTGTCTGAAGAACAAGATTGCTCAAAAGGAGAAAGCTACTCCTATGAAGACTTGAGATT
The DNA here is from genome assembly GCF_000247695.1 of Heterocephalus glaber. Next base: position 4,981,130 of record NW_004624862.1, on the reverse strand, counting down.
TCTCTTCAAAAAGCAAGACTCCAGTGCTGCTATAGGAAGCATGGAAATCTGACCTGCTCCTCATATTTGGGCTAATAATGAAGCTCAATGGTCATTAACTCTTTTCTCATTGTTTTCTGACAGGTTTTTCTTTCTTCAACCCTGCCAGTGAGCCACAGCACCTCAAGGTAATTCAAGAGCACATAATCCCTAGAAGGTAGGGTCCATAGAAGTCAGAGACCTCCACTCCCTTGGCACCCCATAAAGAATTATGGGGATTTATGTCTTTCATGAGGAAATGAGATAGGAGATTAGGGCATGGTAAACTGGCTGGGGAAGTAGGTGTGACCTGTTAACTACAAGATCCTGGAACACATGCACAGAACAGTTTCCAAAGCCCTATATGTGGACTTCACACAAGAACTTGAGCAGGTTTTCCATAGGATGGCCTAGATCTGATGTCAGCCTGAGGTGTGGGATCCCAGCATCACTTCTCAGGACCTATATCCAGAAATTCTCATGGGTTTCTTCCAGATTAGGACAATATGAAAGGACACAAGTGCCTAGAAGAATTTGCTATCATGGCTTTCCTCATGATACCCCACCCTGCTTCCTCCAGCATGTACTTTTATTTTGCTTTTTCCTCGGCATAAGCTCACTCTGAAAAGCCAGTTTCTCCCTTACTCTTCACTTTTACTTACTCAAACTTTGCCACTGCTTTAAAAAAAGAAAAGAGGGGCCGGGCAGTGGTTCTTCTGCCTGCCTTGCAAGTGGAAGGTCCTGAGTTCAATCCCCGGTACCAAAGGGAAAAAAAAAAAAAGGAAAAAAGAAAGTTTTGTAGGATATATCAGTCTGGGTTGGAAATTGTTTTCTTTTAGGGCTTGAAACACTTCACTCCAAAGCTCTCCCAGCTTCTAAGATTTGTGTTGAAAAATCTGTTGTAATTGTAATGGGTTTGCATTTATAAGTGATTTGTTGCTTTTCTCAAACCACTTTTAACATTCTGTTCTTGTGTTAGACTTCTGAGATTTTGACTATGGTGTGTGATGGAGAGGTTCTTTTCTGATTGTGGCTACTTGCCATTATATATGCCTCACTTATCTGTATGTTAAATTCTTTTTTTTTTTTTGG
>NW_004624862.1:4912824-4960807 GCF_000247695.1 Heterocephalus glaber | reverse complement strand
CCTCCAGAATGTAAGACCAAAGGCCTTACCAAATGCTCCAAGGAGCTGACTGCAGCAAAGAACACCCGGGAAGGAACACACCGGACAAGTTGGAAAGTGAAACAGACCTTAGTCTGGCCAGACGGCACTCCCAAAACAAAGTAGTTTAGAGAGGCCGGAATGTTGTAGTTTTAATGTTCCTCCACAGGCCTATGTGTTGAAGGCTTTGTCCTGGGGTGGAGCCTTTGTGAGCTTGTGTCTTATGGAAGGAAAGTCCTCTGGTCACTGTGCGGTGACCCTAAAGAAGGTTGTGGGACTCTGGCTCCTTCCGCTCTTTTACTTCCTGGCTGATGAGATGAGAGCTTTTGGTCTGCTATGTGTGTTCTCTCATCACAAGCCAAAAGCAATGGGGCCAGCTGATCATAGCCTGGAAGCTTCAAAACCATGAGCCGAACTTTTTCCCTTCTATATTAATTACCTTAGGTGTTCTGCTGTAGTGAAAGAATGCTGGCCAACCCTCAGCTCTCAGTATGCTAGCATTGTGAGGAGTTAGAAATTTGGTTCAAGGTGAGTAAGTGGTGAAGCTAAATGCAGGACAGTTGACTTCTTAAAAAAGACATCACAAACCAGGGACACATAGTTAGTAGGGGTCTTGTCTTCATTCAACCTGAACAAGGGACACAAGCATGTGGGTCCAAAGAAGAGTAGAAAAGTTTTAACAGAAGTAGCAGTCTCCTGCTTTGCCCTTCTGTGCCCAGTCCTGCTTTCTTCTCCTGCAGGTGGTTTATTAAGCAACGGGCCCTTGAAAGCCAGCATTGTCTCCTAATCTCTGTGGGTCCAGTGCCCAGTGGGAGGGTGGAAGGTCCAGTGGCCTTAAGTCAACCGGCCCCCAGTTGGTCTTGTCCTTGAATCAGAATTATATCAGTTTTTTCCAACCAAGTTAAAAAAAATACTGTTAGCAAGTAAGCCTAACACACACAGACTAATGTCTCTATAACTTTGCTTATTTAGTGGTCAGATCTGTGGCCGTTCACTATTGAACACATTAACCAATCCATGCAGAAAACCTCGCAGTTCCAACTGTGAAATCCTCCATTCAGGGATTCCCAGATTCAGGTCTAACTCATCCATCTATTAAATTTCTCAGCTGCTCTTGATACTTTCTACCTTGTGTTAAATTCTAGATGATTCTCTGTCAGTACCATTTCCAAACAGAAGGAAGCAAATCTCTTCAATCACTCTTCAATCAAAGCCCTATGCCCTCCTTCCTTGACAGAGATAAACAGTCCCCAGGTCACAAACAAGTTGTTTATATTGATGTGTCAAAGAGAAGCCCTGGTTTAATAAGCTTAGTGGCCTGACCTGATGCTGACACTAGAGATAAGGCAGCTAATAGGTGAGAATGGGCTGCTGAGAGAGCAGATTGCTACACCTAAAACAAAGCAACCTGGGCAGATTAATGAGGGAGAAACAGACCTGGTTTCCTAAATAGCCTCCTGGAGGGCATGAGTGTGGGTTTGAAAGTTTGACAGCTCTTCATAGTAATAAACACCCACAATGATCACTTGAAGCATTCATAAAGGGTCAAACATGGTCTGAATAAGCATTCAGCCAGAAAAGAGGTGCATGATACCTTTTTTTTTTTTTGGTATGGGGATTGAACTCAGGTCCTTGCGCTTGCGCAGCAGGTGGCGAAACCACTGAGTTAAATCCCCGGCCCTTGTGTGATACTTTTTCAAAAGATACCTGAGGATTGGAGGTGTGGCTCAGCAGTAGAATGTAGGACCCTGGATTCAATATCCAGCACTGCCAAAAATATTGTAAAATAAAGGACACCTGAGACCCTAAGTGTGGCTTTGGAAGAGCTCTCTGAGAGAAACCTCTCACTCCAGATTCTTACACATTGAGGAGCAATACTTCCTGGATTTTAGAAGGTCATGGGACAAAAAGGTTTTTTTGTTGTTGCTGTATCAAAGACCACCACAGGTTTGCCAACTTGTTATTTTGTCACATAAAGACACTACTAAGAAACAGACCAACAAAAGAACTACCACCTACTGTTGTCATCCTTTCATGGAGGGATGGAGGGTTTGGTGTCAGAAGTGGTAGGAATCTCAGTCTTGGATAAAGGGCACTCCTTTAAATTGAACACATTGGTATGATGAACTCGGAGCATTCCATGATTTTTCTGATCTGTTGCAATTTTTTTTTTTTTTTTGAGACAAGGTCTCGCTATGTAGCTCAGGCTGGCCTTGAACGCACTATGTAGTCCAGGCTGGCCTCAAACTCATGGTAATCCTCCTGCCTCAGCCTCCCAAGTGCTGGGATTACAAGCATCCACCATGCCATCATGCCTGGCTGTTGCAATTTTTGGAAGCATTGTCACAGACCAACCAAATGGGCCCTACATTTAAAAAATGATTGCACTTTAAAGCAGTGGTTCCTAGGATGTAGGTTTCTGGGCCAGCAGTGTGGGGATTACCTGGGAACAGCCAGAGGTAAATTCTCAGCTCCACCCAAGGCCAAATGAAGCAGAAATTCTGGACAGGCCCATCTGTCTTTAGCAAGCCCTGCAGATAATTCTCACATACCCACTCCTGAGAACTACCCTTGTTGCTTCTTCCTCTTGAGCGATTACAGAGACCTTCTCTGGAAAACCTTCAATAACAGGAGCCCACCACCTCCCAAAGAAACCTATCTTGAGTCCCCTCAGATGATTGGAAACTCCTTGACCAGCCTCCTTGGTCCCAGCCACGTGGAGTGGTCTTCTCTGCGTCCTCTGCTGGACGACATTGTGTCCAGTTGCAAATGACCATTACATTCTGCTCTGCAGGTGCTCCTAACCAGTCCCCACCTGGCTTAACCCTGGTCCTCTCATCTGCCTGGTCAGGTTATTAGTAGTAGTAATAGCTACTATCTATTGAACACTTTACTATGTGCCACCCACTGCCTAGAAATGCTCCATAGGATTTTACTTTCATTTCTTACAACAACTTGGGAAGTAGATCAGTGATCTCCACCTTTAGGAAGAAAATAAGCCCAGGCTTAACATCACTTAGTTGTAAGTAAGCCAGAGTTCCATTCCATATGCTGGTCTGGCCTGTGGTACTCTGGGACAATCTCTAGTTCTACAATACTGGAAAGTCCTAAAGATTGCTAATTGAGGGAAGCGTGTTGCAGAAAGAGGTGGCTGAAGGACTGAAGATGTAGCATGGAAGGTACAGTCTGCCCTTTGGGGTCAAACAAATCGGGTTAAGTCCTGTCATCCAATTACTAATTGTACGGCCTTGAGTCTTCCTACTCCCCGATTTCCTCATCTTTACAATGAGAGTAATAACAGCATCCCCTCCAGAAGGAGCAGAGAATGAATTAATGCCTGTAAAGCACTTCACAAAGTGCCTGGTACACAGGAAGTACTTAGTAAATATCTCTGCTCCTATTACTGAAAGCACCTACTCAACAATAATTTAATTATCATTTAGATGGGGGCGTATCCAGCCACATGTGGATCATAGCAACATAAACCATCGTCTCCTTTCCACCCCGCTGAACGCCCATCACTTCTGACCCTGGACTATTTTAGTAAGCTCCTAACCTGTTCCCTGCTGACAGACTAATTTTCCTTAACCTCAGTTCTGATCCTGTGCATCTTCTTCCTGCTGAAACACCATCTTCGCATTAAGTCCAAGTTTCTCTTCTTGGCCCCCTTGTTCCCACTATTGCCCTACATGAAATTGGATTTCAACTGAACCAGATACACATACAAATACACATTTTCTTGCATTTTCTTCATCCAGAACGATCACCCGGCTCCACCTCCTCCCACTCTGTGGCCCCCATGGGCTTTCTGTCCAAAATTGTTTCAGATGCATATTTGCTGTGTAAGTGCTTTACGAGCACTAATTCATTTTCTACCCATGGCAGCCCAATGAAGTGGATGCTATTATCCCCATAGTATGGATGAGAAAACAGGCTCGTAGAGAGTAGCAACACATGCAAGGCCATTGCTCTAGTCATTTCCCCACTGCTGTGATGCAATGCCTAAGTCTGCAACCTAAAGGAGGAGAGGTTATTTGACTCAGGTTCAAAGCGTTTGTTCCACAGTGGGCTGGCTCTAAGGCAGATATGGCATGGTGGGAGGGCCTGGCAGAGGAAAGCTACTCACCCCATGGCGGCCAGAAAGCTGAGAGAGGGGCAGAGCGAGAGCTATGCATCCCACAGCCACACCCCCAGTGGCCACCTCTTCAACTCGGCCCCACCTCCTAACCGCATGTTCAGCTCTGAACTCATCAGTAGATCAGTCCACTGATGAGCACAGTGCTCCGTGATCCAGTCACCTTCTGAAACTCCGCCTCTGAACACATGAGACTTTGAGGGACATTTTAGATCTAAGCTGTAACAGCTGTGTAATTAGTAAGTGCACAGTTAGGACTCAGCCCAGACTTCTTGGACTCAAGTTCATGTTCATTCCCACTCCACTGAATACTTTTCCTACCACCTCCAAGGATCTGCAGACAACTTATTCCTTTCAACTCCTCAGGCCTTTATGTCTTGAGTTATCACGGTGTTATTCAAAGAGCTTATATTTCTGCCATTTAGACCTGGGTTCAAACTCTGGGTCTTTCCCTTATTCATGGGTCATGTTCCTGAGATTAGATTTCCTTATCTGTAAGGTGGAGGTCATAAAACCCTCTTCATACAGTGTCTGTGAAGACGAAAAGAGACTGAGGACTGTAAGGGCCCATTCAGAGCCTGACTCATGCCAAGCTTCTACTTTCCACCTCTACCTCTCCCTGTATGACATGATTTGTGTTCTCTATTCATTGGGAGCATGGCTTCCTCTTAATCACCACAGCGTCTGTCACAGAGGGGAGAATAATGCTTCTCAGGTGGTCAAGAAACCTAGCAAAGTGGTCTGTTTGCTTAACCTCTCTCAGCATTTTATTTTTTGTCCTTAAAGCTAGTGGTATTAAAAATACATTTTTATTTGCCTTTTCCATCTGTATCATTCATTCATTCACTCAACAAACATCTATTGGGCACCTACCATGAGTTAGGTGCTGGACTAGGTGCTGATGATAAAGCAGTACACACATCAGGTGTTCTGTAGCTTGGCCGTTGGTCTGCAGTAAAGGAAACAGCCTCACCCTAGTCCTGGGGCTTGGATGAGCAGAGCTGCGTTGCCAAGGTTGGGTGGAGGGAGCTTGGTAGAGTTGGAACTCATAGGACATTAACCATTCAATTGGGGTCTTGTCGCACAACTCCTTGGGCAAGTCCAATGAAGAAAGAAGGACTCTAATGTTGTAATTGGATGTGAGGTGGTTTTGTTGATGGTGGTGCTGTTGTGCTGGGGATTGAACCCAGGCCCTCACATTGCTTGACAAGCACTCTACCACACACCCAGTCCTTTACCTTTTCAATTTTATTTTGAGACAAGGACTTACTACATTTCCCAAGCTGGCTCTGACCTTATGATCCTCCTGCCTCAGCCTTCTAAATGGCTGGGATTACAGGGGTACACCACTGCACCTGGCACCATATCTAATGTTAGGATGCCTTCATGCTGCAAATAAATCATCATATTTATTTTTATCAGATAGGCTGAGTTAATACCTTGGCCCAAACCAAGTCACGGGTGACTTCACCTGCAAGGAGATGGCCACTCAGCTCTTTGTGAAGGTGATAGGGTTGGGTTACATGGAGGAGGATGTATATCTTTATTGTATCATTGATGCTTCCTTGATATGCTGTTGGCTTGAAGCATAATGCTAGGAACACTCTTGGAGACTCAAAGGCAGCTCCTCAGCTGCATAAATCTTCTCATGCTCAGAATGGCCCTGCCAGCCCCTTGCTCAGAATTCTGCTGCCCAACATGAGCAAGGGATGCTTGCTTCTGCATTCACAGGATGGCCTAGCATGAGCCCAATGTTCAACAGCTTCCTGTTGAACTTCCTCTCCTCCCTACATTTGCTGTTTTACCTCCCACACCCAAAACAATTATCCCTTCTCTGACTTGTCTTAAAGAACACCCTGGAAACAACAAAGCCCTTGACCATCCAAGGGCAACCTCCAGCTCAGTTGCCGACTGCTGAGTTTACGTATCAACTCCTAGTTTAAGGAAGCTACTAGCTCAAGGAGACAAGCTGCTACTAGTTCGGGGAGACAAACTCCTAGTTTAGGAAGACCAGCTCCTAGTTCCAGGCGACAAGGTCCTCGTTCAGGGAAACCAGCTCCTACTTTATGGAGACCAGTTCCTAGTTTAGGGAGGAGACCAGCTCCTAGTTTAGGAAGGTGAGTTCTTAGTTTAGGGAGCTGAGCTCCCAGTTCAGGGAAATAAGTTCCTAGCATACTCTGGTCGTACTCGCTGCCCTGCTTTCTCACCCCCAGACCCCCTGCCACCTCTCCTGAGTCTCTCCTGCCCATCTGCATCTTGATCACCCATGACCTAGAATGGTTAGATCTTGGGGCCGTTGTCGGTCCTCCTATCTGTTGTGCTGCCCGACTCTTCTCCTGTAAATCCTGACCTCCCAGGTTCCGTGACTGGCAGCCCCCTCCCACCCATTTGACCCTTGGCTTGGCCTCATGTCTGGCTCGGCCCCTAACCCCACACCGTCTTGGTGCTTCCAGGCCCACTTGTGGCCTAGGACTCTCGCAATGCACGACACCCCCAACCCAGTGTGAACCCACTCATAGCCTAGCTGCCAAGCCTCCTCCCCCTTCCACCAGCAGCAGGGGACTGGCAGGTACGAGTGGGATGTGTGGGCAAGATGCCTTGGCGGGGACCCTCTCAGCACTGCCCAGGGTCTTGCAGCTCGGGGCATGTTCTGGGAGAAGAGTCGCCTCTCTCCTTGATACGTACAGGAGCTGAGGGGAGCATGGGCCAGGGCCTGGAAGACTTCCCCCGTGCCTGTGAAGAGGAGGCCTGTGTCAGGATCCCTCCCAACTCTTCCTTTACGTGATCTCACGCAAGCCGACCACTATGACCTTGTCTGCGGTTTGAGAACTTCTTTTTCCCTTTGTGGGATGAAAAGTTGCTCTGATTTCTAAACACCAACATGGAGAGTGGGGAGAGGAGCAGGAGGTGGGGTCAGAATGAGACAGCCAGGGACCACGGTGGTGGCACAGAAGGCCAGATGACAGAACAAATCCTGGGGTAGTAAACAGTTCTCCTTTACGCGTGGCATGTTTAACAGACCTGGCATGAGGCCCTGTCAAAACTGCAGCAGCAGAATGTGTACGTGCAACGAGAAACTGTTACAAGGAAAATCCTGGGTAGGCCCTCCAGCCTCACTTGCTCTTAGACAATTTAAAGATGACTCATTGTGAAGGTCAGCCCCAGTTGGTTTGCTTCCCACAAGCTTTGCTCCAGATACTGCTTATGATAATGGCACCTGCTTTCCTCCTAGGGGTCTGAAGGCCACTTCTTCTGAAAACTCTGACTTCCCTTGAGCCTCCAGACATCAGGGTGACTAAAGTGGGGTGAAAGGTCTCTGTCTTCCCACTGTCTCTCCCCTTTGCTGTCTCAACCCTTGGTAAGTTAGGCTTTTGGATTTCAAAAATGTGCGCCCCACCTAGGACGTCTCTCATGACTTCTCTCTGGATATGACTGACAGGGTGCGGAGTCCTCTCAGGGGTACCTAGCGTATGTGACTTTCCCGGAATTCACTGTTACAATTACATGCATGACACGAAGCCCCTATGTACGCACTACTAATGAACTTCAAGGAGAGGAAAGGTTACTGTAACTCAGGCTACTGTATCTAACAAGCATGTACTCTGGCCTGGAGCTTTTGAACTTTCCTGGGAGGTTGTTATTCTTATTTCTGCTTCTCTTAGGGCAATGGAAGGAGGATTGGCCCTGGGGTTGTCTTTGTCACACAGTTCGCACTGGGGACATTCACTTGAGATTCGGGCAGCCCAAAGAAGAGACACAGAGCCATAAGCTGGGTGAAACATCTTTTATTCAGCTGCTTAGCTGGAGTTCATCTCTTTAGCCGCACTTTCGGCCCTCAGCCACTGTGCACACACAGCAGTCCTCAGTTCCCAGCCAGCCCATACTCAGGGCAGTCCTTGGCTGACGACCTTGGTTATGTAAGTTATTTACACTGGGCAGCACTGACCTTGGGTACAGAAGTCATTTACACGGGGGCGTTGTGAGATGCGCCTGTGCTGGGCTCTGTTGACGCAGAACCCACTGCCTCCAGATACCCTTGCCTTTGCAGCCTGAACCAAAGTGCCGCCATCTTGGCTTTCGTGCTTCCCTACAGGGTGTTGTCCAGATTCAGGTGAATGGAGGGGGAGTGGCCCCACACAGCCCTGGTGGTGTTATCTGCACTAATAAGGCTGCACCTCTGTCAGTCCAGGGCTGGGAACAAAAATGTTAGTCTAGAACCCTGCAGGGGCTTCCTGCCACACCCAGGCTGCTGGCAAGGCCAACAGTGATTGTCCTCTGTGCGTGCGTGTGTGTGTGTGTGTGTGTGTGTATACACGTGTGTGTATACACGTGTGTGACTATTAGGGTTTGTTAGGCCCTATCTGGCCATGACATAGTTAATAAATACAGTGTTTAATTCCAAGCTACAGTTAAAGTTACAGCCCTCAGCAAACGCACACCTCTCCTTCAGTCTCTGCCTAGATACAGGCTTTGCAGTCTTGGAGCAGATAGAACACAGAAGAGGATGTTACAGAAAAGAGATAAGACTACAAAGTACAGCAGGACATCTTCCGGATGCCAAGTTACCCGATAACATCCATACATCTGCCTGTACCCCAGATTGGACCCCAACCACAAATATTTGCTCCGACTCCTGTATGTGACATACATGCCAGATCCCTTCCCCAATCTCCTATAGAGCTCTCTGCTGTTATTTTGTTCATCATTGACAGCTTGTGGCCCTCAGTCCACCTCAGCCCAGGTAAATAAAGTCTGTGCCTCACTGTCTTCCACCAGCCTGGTCGGGTGGTCTCGTTCCTCCACCATTTGTCACAGGGTTGATGGAGCCTGATCTTCTCTCCAGTGCTGTCTCAGAAGAGCAAGCACTCCCAGCGGGATGGGGCAAGGATGAGATAGGAGATTAGGGTGTGTCAGAAGCTGGCTGGGAAAGTGTACATGACCTGTTAACTACAACAGACACATGCGCAGAACGGCTCCCAAAGCCCTGCATGTGACTTATCTGAGACCTTGAGCAGGTTTCCAATAGGAAGATGTCAGCCTGAGGAGTGAGATCCCAGCACCACCTCTTAGGACCTGTATGTAGGTGTTCTCGCAGGTTTCCACGAGATTTAGACGGTATAAAAGAAAAGCAACCACAAAGAATTGTGTTATAACTTTCCACCATAGCCCACGTGCTGTTTCCCAGACATGGTGTGTACTTTTATCTTTGCTCTTATCCTTTTTCTCTTTACTCAGCCCAAGCTCACTCAGCAGAGTCAGTTTCCCCCCTACTTTTCACTTTTACTTTCTTGAATAAACTTTGCCTCTGCTTTTTGCTTGTTTTGTTCAAGATGAGAAGAATCTGGACTCTAACTCCACAAGGAGAGGTCAGCAACCCAGAATCCGTAATGTTTAGTTGGCAAGCCCTTTTTAGAAGCAGGCTACCGGATAAGAAAGGCAGTGCACAGAGAACAGACGGAAGCCACGGCAGAGCAGCTGGGCCTTGAGGCCTGACCTGGTCTGATTCCACCTCTACCTCAAGGAACTGGGAGACCTTTAAGACTGTTAGGTACAGCTAAGACTTGGAGATGACCAATCAAGGCAGAAAGATTTATTAGCATGACAAGTACCGTACAGCAGCATGTCAGGGGTGCGAAGTAGACTTCACCCCAGGCCAGCAGCTTTTTTTTTTTAAACTTTATTTTAAAATTTTGGTTAGAGTTTCATTTTTTTTTTTTCAAACAAGTCTACTGCTTAATCTCTCAGGATTAAAAAAAACAAGATTCTAAAGAATTAAACAACAAAGGAATGTCAAAGGAAGGGCACAGCTGCCCCACTCAGGTATAATAGCTATTCCAATTAATACCTAGCTTCAAAACAAAATGAATTTTTATATTTTCTAAATGAATAATGTACAACCACCATCTTCATCTAGGCTTGTTATACCTTTCAAACACAAAGCTTCATTTTAAGCTTAGTAAAAAGCTTAACAGGAATGATGGCTGACCTTATTGTGTAGTGTGTACCTCACAGTAAACTTTGTTAACAGTCAGAACACAGTAACAATGCCATTAATAATGAAATCCTCAATTCAGAATCTGGAACATTCTTCCATCAAGGGCAGAAGGGGAAATTCAGTCCGATGAGTCCATCTCAAGATCTTCATCTTTTGTTTGCTCCACTTGTATTCTCTTTTCAGGAACTGGATTAATGCTTTGAGCCCCAAATGAGATATATTTTTCATTACTGGAGATTACATGTTGTTTGGTGCTCAGTTTCCATTTGTTCCTCTCACTTGTGTTTTTGGTCTGCGGCTTCCTTCTCGTGCTGGCCTTTCAGCATATTCCTCCTCTGAGCCGTCTGGAAGTTTCTTCCACCCTTTCTCTCCTTTTCACCTTCATGGTCATCTCCCTCTTCTTCAGGATCAGAGGCTGATGTAACCCCTGTTTTAGCTAAATTTTTCCCTTTTGATTCAACTTCTTTCTTGCCCTCTTTTTTGTCTGGCTCTTTCCTTGGTTTATCTTCTTCCTTCTGCCCCTCTTCATCCTTTGCAGGCTGCTTTTTAGGTTGTTTTTCCTCTTGCCCCTTTTTCTTATTTTGTCTTCTTCAGCACCCGTGTTCCTCTCTGAAGGGCAAGGCTGTTTTGCCGTTTTGGGTCTGCCTCTTGGTTTCGGAATCTTGACTTCTGTAGCTGCAGGTTGCCCTTTCTTAGGACTCACTTTTAGATGAACAGATGCTGTTGCTGTTGTCACTACTCCTGCTTCCTCAGTTTCTACTTTTTCTGCCTTTCTCTTTCTCCCTCCTCTGGCAGCTTTTGGAGTGGTTATGTCGACTGCTTTAGTCCTATCCTCACTGCTTGCTTTTTCTTCATAATCACTGTCTTCCTCTGAAACACTAGTTTCTTTTTCTTTAACTTCAACATCAGAGGATGCATTTGACTGTTTAGTTGATGCCTGTCGGCTTGTCTATCTTCCATAAGCCTTCATTAAAACTTTTCATTTGTTTGGCTTACCATACTTTTCCTTATTTTCTGAGTAAGGAAATATATCCTTTGGTCCTAAAAAAGCTGTTTCAGGGCCAGGGATTTAGCTCAGTGGTTCCGGCACCTGCCTCACAAGCACAAGGACCTGAATTCGATTCCCGGTACCAAAAAAAAAAAGCTGTTTCATGAGTCCCAAAACAGAAGATGGGCAGTTTGTTTGTGGGTGGCTTTACAGCCCCATCAGGAACTTCATTTACTTGAGCTGACTAATGAGGGTAACCTTTCATCTTGGCAAAGATGAGGTCTCCAGGTTTGAAATCTCAAGTCATGTTTTAGGGGCAAGGCTGGGGTCCCGAGCCCAGGAGGAGTTCAACAGTCAGCTTGGCTCAGTCCCGGGGCCGGCAGGGAGGACACCTAGGGCTGAGGGCATGAGGGGAATTCTTTAAACTAACAAAGACCCTCCAAGCCTCAGTTTCCTCTTCTGTTAAACAAGGAAACAGGGTCTGTTTTGTGCCATTGTTACCAGGTTCTGTAATTCTGTAGACTCTTTCTAGGTTCTTTGTGTCCTGAACAAAGAATTTGGCAAGACATGCGAAAATGGCAGTGAACTTTTACATTTATTACAAGTAGGAAAAGAAGCATGTTCCGCAGAGTGAGAGCAGGCCACTGAGAGTTCAAAGTGGCATGGGATTAATGACGAATGTCTTTTGTATCCCTCATTCCTCAGCTGACGTTAGATCTAGGCCATCCTACCCAAACCCTGCTTTGGCCGGGGATTTAGCTCAGTGGTTTCGCGGCCTGCTGCGCAAGCACAAGGACCCGAGTTTGATCCCCAGTACCAAAAAAAACAAAACCTGCTTGATTTCTCTCCAGAAGAACTGAAGATAGCACTTTCTGGTTGGTCTGTGCGCGCCTCCTGAATCTGATTGCAGGACACGCCCCGTTGCTCGGCGGGTTGGCCACGCCCTCATCTCCTGCCTCACTATTGTGACTGAGGCTGCCCATGAAGCATCCAGCTAGTCCAGGGCAGTTCAGGACCCTCCCACCGTTCTCCTCCCCCTCAACCAGATGGGTGTCAGGAGGCTCTGTGGGGTGAGGCTCAACAGCTCACAGGCTCCCCAACTCCGGCAGGGGGCGGGGCAGGATGGGGAGCTTTAGACATCTGCAATGCTGTGGAACTTGGACCTGCATTGTATGTGGGGCTGTGCTCTGTCCCCCACCCCCAATCTTGAGTGCTTCAGGGATTTATTTTCAAAGCTGCCTTTGATATTCATGTAAAAGAAACTAAAAGGGAAAGAAGCTGAGCCTGGGCTCCTGTGAGCCAGGAAGGGCAGGAGAAGGGCCCTCACAGACCGCCCTATAAACATGCGTTAAAACCCGATTTAGAAGAGGAGCTTGAGTGTCAGAGGGTCCAGGTGCACGGCTGGGAAGTGCTGGAGTCACAACTGAAATGCACTCCTGGCCTTCGCCTTCCACTGCCCCACTGTGCCTAGAGCTACAGAGGAGCAGCCCAGGCCTGGCTACTTGGAATCCAGGGCCTCCCCTATGAGAAGTGCTCTCTTCCCTTGCCTGCCTGCACTTTCTTTCGAAGCAAACCAAGGCCCAGAGAGCACAGCTGGCCAGCAGGGTCACACAACAAGCTGATGGGGTTGAGCCTGTCCCAAAGCTGTACTGATCTCCACTTGCCCCATTCAGCCTCCACACGTGCCCGTCTTGTGCCTGGGGACTTTGTGGAGAGAGCCCTCTGATACCCAGGCCCGATGCAGAGGGGAGGGAGGGGAGGAGTCAGTGGGTGGCAGAACAGGGTCAGGCCACTTCCCTGGTTTCTGGAAAGCAGAGACCAAGGTGCTTTTTTCTCTTGCTTTTGTGAGAAAGCTTGTAAAACACACTGCCTGGTGGCTTCAGGTGTGTCCACTGCTGCCTCTGTCACCGGAGGCTCTCCCACCTGCCTGTCAGCCCTGCATATGGTGGCCATTGTGTGGTATCTGTACAGCTGTCCCCACTGTCTGGCTGTGTGGCCAGGTAGGGTCATCCCCCATCAGAGAGAGCCACAAGGATCAGCCTGGCAGTGCCATTGCTGGGGGCAGGGCCAGCAGTAGGCATTCACCCACCCCACCAAACCAGTTAGAAACGCGAACCCAGATCCTGGAGAGAGATGGGAGGTGGGCCTGAGATGTCTCCCCATGCTCAGATGCCCACTTAGTCCTGCTGTGGAGTTGGGCGTGTGTCCTGAAGGGCTCCCCACGCAGATCCCATCAGTCACATTCCACGGGGAGAAGAGCGGCTCTGACCCCAGTGTGGTGTGCAGGGGGGTGGGGGGCCCCAGAGTGGAGGCGGAAAGCCAGGGAGCACAGCTGTGGTGCCTTCCAGGGAAGAGATGGGGATGGCATGGCTAGGACACTGACTTAGGGAACCCGCTGGGTGCCTGGCTGTGACCTGCAATCACAGAGATTCAGGACACAGGTGCAGACCAATCAGAAAGTGCTATCTTCATTTCTTCTGGTGAGAGAGCAAGCCAGTTTTTGATAGGCCCCAATACCCAGGTGTGGTACTGCGGGGAGGACTAGGACGTTCTGATTCCTAGGATCCTAGGGGGCAGGGAGGGAAAGGTGGCTTTGGCAGGAGGCTGGGACAGCAGCTGCCCCTGAACTCAGATTTGGGGGATGGCCAGGTGACCAGAGCCCAGCATGGAACCTGAGGCAGAGCCTCCCTGATTGCCAGATGGGCAATGCAGCCCACCACATGGGCCACTGACCACAATGTCTAAGCTCCTGAGCTGCAGGGAGAACAACTGAGAACGGCCTGGCAGGCTGAGCCCTGCCCATGGGACCAGGCTCACTTGGAGGTCAGTAGAGCCCTACTTTTTTCCTGTGGCTCACATGGCTGGGACCCATGGGGTAATGTGCTGAATTGTCGCAACATAATTAGACATGTGTCACAAGGTGGTGCTCATAGCTCTTCCTTCCTCTCTCCCTCCTCCTCTCCCTCTCTCACTCCCTTCCTCCCCTACTCCCCTTCTTCCTTTTTTCTCTTTTTTGCAGTGCTGAGGATGAAACCCAGAGCCTTGTGTGTGCTAGGCAAGCACTCTATCACTGAGCTTCACTCCCAGCCTTTCTGTGTTTTAAATCTCCATTCCTCGATGACAAGGACGAGATTCTCGCTGTTACTGAATTGAATCTTCACAAGTTGCCAGGCTGATCCCAAGCCCTGTGGAGTTTCCTATTCACCTTGTTGCTATTGCCCTCAGCCTGGGACAAGCAGGCTCAGATTCCCAGAGACAATGAGTCTTCACAGGACAGTCCGATTTGCATGGTAGCAATGGTGCAGTCCTCTGGGCTGCTGTTCAGCCTTGGGAAAGTCACTTAACCTCTTAGAACCTCAGTTTTACTCCAATTTGAAATGGGGATGATCAAGTACGGGCACATGGAAGCAACACTGTATTTTTTTTTTTTTTAATCAGAGGCCCCCGGGCCCAAGCTATGTAGCACATCAAGTTGGTGTCACAGAGCTCCCAGTCCCCATGGGCCCAGGCTGGCTGCTGAGAGGCAAAGGCTACATAGGCAACAGCTGTCCTCAGGTGCACAGAGCCTGGAGGAGCCGGCATTGAGAATGAGAGTGAAGTCCCAAGGTGCGACCAGTCTGGAGCTGAGTCCTAAGTGTTCTAAGCATCAGTCAAGGTGACAGGAGTTCAGAACAGATACTTCAGTGCTCTGTGGCAGAACAAGGCTCTCTCTCATACCTGCCTGGCACCTGTCAACACCCTAGCATTAGGCTGGCTGCACCTGGGCAGTGGAAGCCCTGGCCTGCAACCAACTTAGAAATGTACGGGAAGCAGAGTCAGAAAGCTTCCACAATCTTCCTGGACTTGGCAGCTTTGCAAAGCCATAATAGCAAGCGCTGTCTACTTGATGACTGGGCCTCCAGGACAAAGACCGTGTGATGGCTTCACCTTGAATGAAGCTCCCAGGAAAGGTTTGCGTTTGAGCACCAAGTTTGGTCTGTTTTCTCTTCTTAGGAAAAAGGCACCAAGTTGAATCTGGTGCCTAATCCTGATCCTAACCCTAATCCTGACCCTAACCCTAACCCTGGCCTTTCTGCCCTGTCTGCCCAGCCTGACTGTGGCAGCTCTTCTCAGAGGCCTGGAAGCAGCAGCTCTTTGTCTTTTTTCCACTGACTTCCCCCACTACCTGGTGTAACTGATTAGTCCTCATGCAAGCAAATGTAACTGGAATTTTTTTTTTTCTAACCTAGAGCCAAAGGTGGTAGCTGGTATGGAGGATAACAGCTAGACAAACACAATGAATATAAAGCTTGGGAGTGGTGAGTAGACAGGTTGCCTGTTCCCTGGAGGAAATGGGTATGAATTAGGAGAGAGTGAAGAAGATTCATCGGGGAAAAGGAGAAACAAAATTTCCAGTGCAGGCTGCGAGTGTGGCTTGGTGATAGGGTGGTTGCCTAGCATATACAAGGCCCTGGGTTCCATCCCTAATAGCACAAAGCAAAGCAAAACGTAAACACACACACACACACACACACAGCAAAACATGAGAATTGTGGTGCTATTTGAGTAAAGGTACCCTGGCCTTCATCCCTGCCCTTTTCATGGTTATCTGATAGTCTAATGTACTAACTTTATTCTTGCATAACTTTAATCAAGTTGAGTTGCAGACAAATTAAGAGATCTTAAGCAGAGGGAGATGGTGTGATGGGATTGAATGCTCTAGCACCAGGAACTGGGTGAGGGGCTGTCAGGGTGGCCTGGGGAAAGAGGAGGAGGCCTGGACCAGAAATGGAAGCCTTGGTGTGGAAGAGACACGCTGGATGTGAAGCAGACTTCCAAGGCTGCATCAGGGCTATTAATTAGGGGAGGGAAAGGGGAAAGATGGGGGCCAGCACCTCAGGGGGATGCTCAGGGTGGGGCTGTGTAGTGTGGGGAATCCTGGGGCATGGATTTGAGGTTCGGGAAGAGATTCTAGCCTGGAGATGAGGCCTTATCACCTTAGCAATAATGACTAAAGTCACGGAGTGAGCCTGATTAGCTAGGACATTGTAGGAAGGGCCAAAGCAGGTTCTGCCCAGTCTAGCGTAAACAGTGGACATCTGATCGCAGTGGGGTGGAGTCAGAGACGTCCCCAGGGCATTGTAGAGGAAGGGGGTGGGCTGTATATTTCTTCTAGGAAAGGAGTGCCCTCCTTGGCAGGCAGTGGAGAAAAGGAAGCTGCGTGTACCCTCCCCACCCCTTTACTATTTTAGGGGCAAAGTGGCAGGGAACTACACAGGTGTAATGATCTCTGCTTGACAGAAAGAGAAAGAAGCTACTGGGGGTGTGTGGGTCATCAGGTGAAAGAGGAGTATGAAAGTGATGGAAATTTCACAGCCCCGAGGGGATGTCAGGACTGCTAAGGGGAGAAGAAAAGCCCAGTGTGCCTGGAGTCAGGTTATAGGGTGGACGGGACAGGGCTGAGCTCATGACCGATCACGTTTCCAGTCTGATTAATCCAGCCCTCCGGAGCAGGATAAGAACACTGGTGGGATTACAAATAACCATAAACACAGACAGGCTTGACACTTGGGCTCTTGCTCCTGCCTGCTGAGTGCGTGGCTACACCAGCCAGGATGACAGTTTAGTGGAGGGAGCCTGGCAAGGGTGTGCGGTGGGCACCACAGTCCAGTCCAGACCTCCCTCCGTGGGACAACGTCTCCTTTCGTTGTTCAATGTCTTGCGCATTATTGCCGGCATCTCCCTCACAGGGTGAGTGAAAATATCTTCTAGGAAACTTGAAAACCACAGCAGAAAGTAGGCGAGTCTAAGGTGGCCCAGAAATGCCCTGCATAGACAGAAAAGGTAGGAATGACACCAAGGACTGAAAGCAGGGGCACCCTTGGCATGAGCAATGCCTGCCCGGAAGGCAAGTGGGGAGTGCTGTGAGCTGATGTGTCACACTCGAAAATGCAGCGGCCGAAGCACAGTTCCTGGGGCTGTGTAACTGTGAGCAAAGGAAGAGCAAACAGAAGTCCATGTGCATTATCTGTTTACCCCAATGACTCATGCACGGCTTCACTACAGATAAAGGGTCACAGCCATTCACTTCCTGAGCCTTTATTTTTTAGAAACAGGGTCTCTCTATGTAGTTCAAGCTGGCCTTACACTCACTATGTAGCCCAGGCTGGCCTCAAACTCTGCAGCAGTCCTCCTGCCTCAGCCTCCTGAGTGCTGGAATTACAGGCATGTGCCACCACACCTGGCCCCTGAGTCTTAAATGTCAAAAAGAAAGGGCATTGGCCAGTCTTCAGACATGGATGTGGCATTTGCACCCACTGCTGCCTCCTGCTCTCTCCCCTCCCGTCACTTAGCAGGAGTCCTTTTGATCAGGGTGGTTTTCACCTTGGCTACTTCATGTATTTCCTTATGCTTGTGGCACTTGTATCCAATGCGTATCTAATGTATCATTTTGATGTAACTGTTTATTGACAGAACACAGAATGTATACCCAGCAGTGTATAGTCTGTCATGTGCCAATGACATCCAGAGATCTCACCACTTCCTGTAAGGCAGAGGCTGTAAACTTCATCTTAGGAGAGATTCTTAGTGGTTTGTGACTTAGATGTTTCGGGCTATTTAGGGATAGTCAGAAAAATTGGCTGGGCTTTCCAGGCGGGCTGTGAGCGCCACGTTAATTTGCCTATTTGAGATAACGTAATATAAGCTCCTGGTGGCCAAGTCTTCTCTAGCTGACTGGGAGCTGTGGTGATTAAAGGCCTTCAGTTTTCCCAGAGAGAAACATGGAAGAGTCCAGAGGGAGGAGAGGATACAAATGCATCCTGGAATTGCAAGCTAAAAGAACCTAGGGACCTCGTGTCAGAGACCTGGAACGTGTGGGCAGAGGGATGGGGCGCCTTGGCTAGCCGGAGGCCAGCACGGCCCTGTGAAGGAAGGGGCACTGCAGGCCCCACGAGGGAGGCCTGGCCCTGATGCACAAGGAGCCGGGGGTCAGGAGAAGCCCAGCCTCCTGCCTCCAGTGCCCCTGCTTTTCCCACTGCTCCTACTCAGACCCTCAATTACTGCTGGGGAAACTGAGGCCACCGAGACTATCTTGGCTTGAGTCCCTGAGAGGCCAGTGGCAGAGTCAGGAGTGAAATCAGAGCACGCAGCCTTGTTTATCTTCACACCCAGCAGACAATGCAGCAAGAGACTGAATTTCCTATTTTCTCTCTTTTTTTTTTGGTACTGGGGATTGAACTCAGGACCTTGTGCTTGGCGGGAGAGCCACTGAGCTACATCCCCAGCCCCCATTCTCTTTTTTTCTTGTCCCTTCTTTCCTTTCCCCTCCCGCTTCCTTGTTCCCCTTCTCATTCTAACATTTTCTTCCCACTTCCCAGGGTCTGTTAGACATTTTGGTCCTTATTTCCACTTCGGTTCCTCACCCCAGAGAAACGGCGTGATGTTAGACACGTGTGCCCCATTTCTCTCACTTGCCGGGGTGATGTGGGAGCTGGAGCTGGTGAATCATGAGGGGAGGGCGGCTTGGGGTCAGAGAGGCCTAAGAGGCAGTGGCAGCAGCCCAGGTGTCACTGAGGAGGGGACGAGGTGGCAAAAATGGAAAAGTGCCCAGAGATCTGGGAGATTCCGTTGGCCCCGATTTCCGCACCTCCTCCTCTCCCCACTCTTCGCTCAGCAGCGAGCGCCCTGCTCTCTGCGCCTCTACAACTCGGCAGTGGGGCCTTTCAGTGGGAAAGGTGCCCGCGCGGTGACATGGAACAAGCTGGTGCAGGTGGTGCCCCTGCCACCTGCTCCCGTTTCTCCCCTGTGCTGCCGGCTGGGGCAGGTGCCAGGAGGGCTCGAGGCCGCTGGCTCCCATCGGTCCAGGGAATCCCCAAGCCTGTAGGACTCACCGCCATGCCGGGGCACCCTGACACCAGTTCCTGAAAGCAAAGCAAGAGGGAGGTGGAGCTGGAGGGCACGACTGGATGCCCGGACTCCAGTCACACCCATCCCAGCCTCGGGAGAGGACCCTAGACTGGGGAGATTCACTGCTCTGTAAGAGCAGACCCAGGCCAGCTCCGGGACCAGGGATAGTCGCCCCTAACGGCTGCCCCGGGAAAGAGGGACCTTACATTGCATGCTACCGGCAAGAAGCTGGAGCCAGGGGTGGTGGCACGCACCTCTGCCTCTGGGAGGCAGAGGCACAGAGATCAAAAGTTCAAGCCCAGATTGGACAACACAGTAACTTAGCAAGAACCTATCTCAAAAGAAAAAAAAAAATGAAAGGGCTGGAAATGCAGCTCAATTCAGGGGTCCTGGATTCAATCCCCAGTACCAGAAAGGGGGGGAGAGGGAGAGAGAGAGAAGAGGAAGAGGAAGAAGAAGGAGGAGGAGGAAAAAAGAGGAAGAAGAGGAGAAGGGGAAGGAGGAGAAGAAGAGGGGGAAGAGAAGGAGGAAGATGAAGAAGAAAGGAGAAAAGAAAAAGAAACCAGCAAGGCTAGGGCAGTCTTCTAGGCAGGACAGAAGTTATGACTTGCCCACTCCAGGCCTGTGTTTCCAGCCTGGGCCAGGGGCCTTGGGCTTAAGCAGGATCCAGGCCTTGTCCTAAATCCCACCAAGCTGGGACACCTCGGGAAGACAGCCAGGGAGGGGGCCGAGGGCCCGCTCCTGCATAGACACTGCCCTGCAGAAATGAGCAGGGCCCGTGCTTCCCACCCGTACACTGCCTGAGCCCACAGCTTGCCAAGAGGGCCGCTGGTGGGTTTTGGTTCCCAGGTGCCCCAGCCCCACCTCCAGGCAGAGCAGACCCTGCCACTTCCGAGCTTCTCAGCATTGCTCAGACACTTGGTCCTAGGGCCAGGGATTTAGCTCGGTTCCACCGCCTGCCTCACAAGCACAAGGTCCCGAGTTCTATCCCCAGTACCAAAAAACCCCAAAAAACAAACAAGACACTTGGTCCTCTCTGACTTCTGATTCTTGCTGTGAAATGGGGATGTTGATGTACCACAGACCACACACACAGTGACAATGACAAGAGATGATGTTAAATCATCTTGCGGCCCGGAGAAATAGACACCTAGGCTCTGGAGTAAGCTCTTTCCTTGAAGACAGCATGTCCCTGCTGCTGGCCTGCTCTGTGCTCAGAGCTCCCCCTGCATCTTGACTCTGTGCCATCTGTAGCGTCTTGGGCTGAGACAGGACTCAGTGCCCGCTTGCCGGGGACACCTGGGCCATGGCTGAGGGCCACCTGGGACTCCGGTCCTCTGCTTTATTGCAGTAACAGGAAGTCAGACCCCAGGCAGTCCTGGCCCGAGAGTGTGCCACGATCCTATGAGATAGTGACTCTGTCCATCTTGGCAGGGGCTGCTCCTTCTGCGGCATGCTGTCGCCTCACTGCCACCCTTCCAGGATGGCTCAGGTGCCCTCCCACAGAACACACACACACACACACACACACACACACACACACACAGAGCCAACATGTGCAGGTTTCCAGATCACCTGTCCACAAACACTGGCTTCACCCAGATGCTCAACTTGTGTCACTTGGATACTGAGGCCTTTGACACAGGAGAACTGGGACAGAGAGGTCGGGTCCCACACTGCAGGCGTGGTCACTCCAGCTGGTGTGGTGACCTCAGTGGAGGGACCAGAGGGGCCTTGTCAGTGTTGGTCATCATTGCAGAGACCACCTGCCTGCCCGAGGTGGGTCCGGGAGGCCCAGGGCCCCCTCGCCAGCAGAGCCCTGCCAGGAGGAAAAAGCCTTATGTCAGCGCAGGACACAGAGAGCCCTTGGACAGGTGGCTTTCCTGCCCTCTTTGGGCTCAGCTTCCCTTCCTGCAAAATGGGAGGGAGGAGATCTGGGCTCGGGCCTTCCAGAGCCCTCTGTGCTGAACACCAATGGCTCTCAGAAGCATCTCCATTCCCGGGGAAGTGGGAGTGGATCTCAGTCGACTGCAGGGTTCTCGCCACTTCCCGTCCCCCACCCCACTACAGGCCCCGGAACCCACATGCCAGCCAGTCCAGTCACGATGTTGCTTTAAGGCTGGGCCGAGGGGCAGCACCTGGAGCCCCAGGGACCTGGAAGGCCACCCAGAGTCACTCTGAGTCCCGAGTGGGCAGCAGTGAGTAAGGGTGGGGATGCAGGACCTCTGGGAGGGGACTTCAGAGTGGGCAGTTTGGAGGGCACCCACCAGCAGGAGGGACAGCCTCATTTGGCCTGAGCCATGACACTCAGGGCCTCAGTTTCCCTGGCAGGTAGGTGGGATGGGTTCTTACCTGGCGGCGAGCATGGCCCAGTGCGCCTGGGTTTCAGCCGGCCCTCCTCCTGCTCCCCTGACCCTAACAGGCACTGCCACCCCTGCTACCTTGCCAGGCAGGGCTGCTAGTGGGGGGCAGGTGTCCAAGAGGTAGGTACTGAGTGTAGAGCTGCTGCAGAGACAAACATCACACAAGAAGAGCATAAGCAGTTTCCATGTGTTCTACCCTGCGTAGGTGCTCTGGTGCTATTGTGCCCACATTACAGCAGAGGGCACTAACGCATGGAGAAGCTGGCTAGCCGGCCCTGTGTCCGAGCAGGGTCCCTGTGCTCATGGACTCCTGCCATCTCAGCTGCACTAGCTGCATAATTTGGGCTCAGCTGAAAAAAAGGAAGATGTCATTAGTGCTTCTCCTCTATGAAACATTTGCACTGAGCCTAACGTTTTAGTGGGTTGATATTACTGATGCCCCCTAGAGACCCTGCCCTAGCTCACTGTGCTACAGCTGGACACAGGCTCTTTTCCAAGGCAGGGCCATTACACACAAGGCCATGGGAAATACCCTTTTGGACAAAGTCCTGCTCCGTGTCCTGAGTTTCAGCTGGAAATATTGGGAGCCCTCTTTCCCACGTGTCCTGGGGCACACTCTCTCCCCCATGACATGACAAGAACAGCTGACCTCATGGAACTGAGAAGGAGAGGAGAGGCAGCACGCAACCCTCAAGGCCCAGTCCTGCTGGCCTAAGGACCCATGGGTCCCCCTGCCACTCCCAGCTGCCCAGAAGGTCGCCACAGTGGGGGGCCTTACACCCATCAGGCCAGGGGTCCCCTCAACCTAGACTGGTACTATGTCCTCGGAGGAGAGCTGCAGGTCAGTGGGGTGGGGGACCTCTGGCATTGCTCAGTAATCTCTCAAGAGAGTCCTCTTCTGGGCCAGGCCCTGCCCTGAGCCCTGAGCCTTGAGGACAAGCCCCGTGACAGAAGTGGATGACAACAGGAGGAGCCAGAGCTGTGTGAGAGAAGACGTGGTCCTGCAGAGATGTGGGCAATGCAGGAAGGCTCCCAGGGGGAGGTGGCAGCTGAGCTCAGCAGAGGAGCTAAGGGCCCAGGTGGCAGGAGGAGTCAGATCACTGGGACCCTGTCCTGCTTCTGTCACCACTGGCCGAGGGACTCCCGCCGCCCAAGCCTCAGTTCCCTCATCTGAAGTTAAGCAGGAGCAATGCCCGAAATAGCCACTGTCCTGAGGTGCTTCCACATGCTCAGGGCTGAGTGCCTGGTGTCTGTTCACCACCTCTCTCTTGTTACTTCCACTTGCAGAGAGGAAATCGAGGCATTGAGGTGCTGTGTGACTCGCCCATGGACACCAGCTCCTGCGTGTCAGAACCGGGGCTTGCATGTGGGCAGCCTGGCCCAGTTTCTGCTCTCTCGCACCCCTGGCTCAGGGAACTCCTGTGAGAGCTCAGTGTGTGAGGGCTCAGCCCAGGGCCTGCACCCAGGGCCCAGAAAAGGGCTTCATCCCCTATGTGGCCGAGGCACAGTGCAGGGGCTGACGGAGAAACAGTTGCGTTCAGAGTTTCTCAGCTTGCTTTTCTATGATTGGTTCCTCCCCTAGCCTTCTTGCACATTTTTTCTTAATCCTCTCCATGAAATCTGACTCATGTAGGTTGGGACATCTGGTTCTGCTGTGTGCACAGATCTGGCCCATGAGGAAGGATGTACTCTGGATGGCCTTACTCCACACGGTAGCCAGCCTGCCCCTCACCGGGCCTTCGTGCATCCTCTGTCCCCCGAGCCAGCTGTCCTGCAGGGCCTGGGTAAGAATCACTGTTGCCACATGCAGAAGAGGAAGGGAGGTCACACAGAGGACGGCAGCAAGAGTCACTGGCTGGAGCGCTTGTGCCCCACTCCCACACCCCACTGTAAGCACTGGATTGGGGCACAGCAGGAGCTAATCCAGACCCCAGGAGCCAGCTGGGGAATCCTGGATGCCTCTCTTCCCCTTGTCCCGTGGTGAAGAATGGGACAATATCTCTGCTCTCCACCTGTGGCACTGTGAGCCCAGGTAGAGCATTGGGCAGGGGCACTGGCCAGGAGCCACAGCTGTTTCACGGGACCCTGAGAGGGAAGGGCAGGCTGCCGGGGACAATCCCATCAAACCTTGCACTTCTCAGATGAGAGACGGTGGCCTCAGAGACCCGGGTCCCACGGCAAGTTCATGGCGCACGACGTTTCCATTCCTCCAGGGTAGTTGGTAACTCCCGCTAATTCTTTTGCCACCCCCCTAATCTCTTGGTCCCCTTCTCATCTGCAAAAGATCTAGCTGCCTTCTTCCTACCATCTAGCTTTTGTTTTGCTCTTTATTTCTACTTTGAGTTTTTCATATAATAGAAATCATGTGACATTTGAGCTTCTGGGTCTGGTTTATTTCACTTAACACTATGGTCGCGACCCAAGTCTTAGATTTGGAAACCAGTGTGGCTGTGTATCAAGTACTCTTTCCTGTCCTCTGCAGCCTGCGGGGGCCAGCAGCTGATTCATATGGGGTGGCTCCCCTGCCCCTGCTGACCCCGGGCACTTCGCTGTCTAGGGGTCCTGGCTGCCCCTGAAATCACACATAGGCCTCTTGGATGTTGGCTTGTGCGGGGCCCTCCCTGCTGCCCTCTGTCTCCCCGATTATTCATCTGCTTATTCTCTCATGCAATGAGCTAACATTGACTGAGCACCGGCTGTGCGCCAGGCCTATTTGGAATACTGATGATGCAGCAGCGGACGAGACAGACACAGTGCCCACCCTGGGGATCCTGCATCTTCAGTGTAAGCACCCTGGGTGAGGTGGGGCCTCGCTGTGTATCCAGCAAAGTTACTAGGCTTTCCGAGCAACATCGGATTTCTCATCTGTCAGCTGGGGTGACCACCGACCTTTGCCCTTGCCTTGCTGTGAGGCAGCTGAGAGAGATGGAGAAGTGTCACACCCAGCTCCTTCTGCTCTGACAGAGTGCTGCAGCCATGCCGCACCCCTGCGCCCCAGGCTGACTGGGGTCTCAACTCTGCGAGGCCCATTTTACAGACCAGAAGGCTGGGGTGGCCCAGGAACAGCCGCACTGAGGGGGACAGAGGAGCTGAGCTTTGTAGCCAGGGCCTGCACTCAGCTGCAAAACGAGCAGCATCGGCTGCCCCCAGCCTGGCGTGAATCCGAAACAAGATGACAGCTGGAGCGTTGGGCAGTGTCTTGTCCCTTGTCCCCTCCCCTTCCCCTACTGTGCTCACTCAGCTCAGCAGAAGGCCCCAGGTCTCCTGCCCTCACTGGCTCCAGAGCAGCAAGCTCCTGGCCTTAGTGGGTTTCTGGGCATAGTACTGTGACCCAGGACTGAGCCCCACAGCCACAGGGCTCCCACAGTGCAGAGGGAGCCTCCCCTGGAAGTGTGTGACCGGCACCTGCCAGGGTCGGTAAGCCCAGCTGCCCCCAGGTGACAGGAGGCTGCTGCATGCCTGCCCTCTAAGCAAACTTCCTGCTGTGGGCTGTGCCTGCCTGCCGGATGTCACCTGCTGGAGTGGCCCAGGTGTACTCAAAGCCAGTCCCGTATCTCCAGGGGCGTAGATAACCTGGGGAGAGGCATGGGCATGGCTGGGAGGTGAGCAGGGCAGGAATGGGGCAGGTCTGGAAGCCCCGTTACCAGTTTTCTGACCTTTGTCAAGGCTTTTTCCACTTTCCCCTCTCCTGCACCTGTGACGGGGGAATTATTATCCCCTCATCATAGATGAGGATTGAGAGGTTTAGAGACGGTGTGAAGCAGGCCTGGGTCACACAGAGACAGAACCCAGCTTGCCTGCCTCTGGGAGCACCGTTCTTTGTCCTAACCTCCCACGCAGAGGATTCTGGGAACCTTGAGGCAGTGAGGCTCTATTGGTGTCCTCAGCTGCAGGGCCTCTGACCACACCCTGCATCCTGCACCACACAGGCTGGGCTCAAATCCAAGGTGCCAGTCACCCTGTACTGTCACCCTGGCCTGTGTGTCGCCCAGCAAGTCTGCCAGCTGGTGGGGTTCTCTGAGGGCCTCAGTGGACTCGGGTCTAGAAGACACTTTGCCAAAGGTGGGTCCTGCCCCAATGGACACTGGTGTCCCGGGAGGGCAGCAGCGTTGTCTGCATAGCACATGCTAGTGTCCTAGGAGTGAGAGGGCACGGTCACCCTCATTTCACAGATGGAGAAACAGGGGCCCTAGTGAAAGCGCTACTAATTCCTGATCCCCACCAAGAATGGGTGGAGCTGGGAGCTGAGCCAGCCAGGGCCACACCCATAGTCATCCCTCGAGTGACTCGGAGACGGCCTTCAGGTCACCTAGCCCGCTCCAAAGCAGGCAGTAACACCCAGCACTGTCGAAGGACCCCTCTGGCCTACACTGACCCCACCTGCCTCAGTCCAGGACCCACGGAGAGACTGCTGGCTGTAGCCTGTGGTTTCTCAGGAGGCCTAAGGCCGCCCAGCTCCCACTATCTTCCCACTCAATGGGAGGCCTCCCCACGGCATCAGGAGGGAAGTCCAAGGTCAGCTCATCTGCTCTCCTACCTTCATTGCCCCAGCTGCTCTGTTCAGAAAGCCTGCATCCTGGAAAGGTCAGGGCATCTGCTGGGGCTGCAGAAGGTGCTGAGCCTGAAACTTGAGGTGCTATGAAAAGTGTGCTCCAGGAGCAGAGCTCTCCAGCCAGCTGCACCTGAGTCCTGCAGGAGCCTGGTGATGTTCCCAGTTGGCCATGGTGCCTATGATCCATGGCATCCCAGCCCAGCGCACCATCCTGTGCCCTGCTGAGGAGCCAGCTAAGGAGACCCAGGAGTGGGAGGTGGCAGTGCCACAGCAGATCACACAATTGCCAGTCCTTGGCCCCAGCCCCTGAGCTGGGCACTGAGCAGCCACGGTGCCTGTGCTGGGTACAGGCAGATGTGCTGTGCAGGCTGCCTGAGCTGGAGGGGCAGCTTGGAGATGTCCTGCCTGCCTCGGCCTCCCGGAGCTTCCACCCTGGCCCCTCCACTGTCATTGGCAGTGGCACCCAGGGAGTCTGCTCAGGTACTTGCCTCACTCAGCTCAGCCAGAAGGAGGCAGCCCTGCACCCGAGAGCGGCTCCCTCTGGCCGGGGCCTGCTTCTCTGGCCACGGGGCCCTCACCACCCAGGCCTGGGGACCAGCGGCAGGCAGTATCTGGGAGACCCCTGAGAGGGAACCCCGTGGAATCCACCCCGTCAATCTTTATGGGGACCAGAAGAGCAGCGGGACTGTGCCCGCCCTGCCAGCCCCCCCCCCACTGCCCAGGAGCACCTCCAGCTTTGAAGGGCAAAGTGCACCTGCCACCTCTGGCCTCTCCTCGGCCACTGGCCACCAGCTGTGTGAACCCGAAGGCCTCTATTCCTGCCAGTGGTTGGCACTCAGGACTCCCAGGTAGGCTTCCCCCAGGGGGGCCCTGCTCCGGATCGTCTTGCCCCTCCCTCTTCACAGCTCAAACTTGCTGCACCAAGGGCTCTGAGCCCTCCTGATGGACCTGGCACTGTCGGGGGAGCTGGCTCACCCTGCCGCTGGACCCCCATGCTGCACAAACAGTGAGGTGCTAATGAGCACCCCACCCCCTGCCTTCTCCTCCAGCACAGCTGGACCCCCAGACCCTCCCCAGGTCAGCTCCGCTGCCTCGGTCTTCCTGGGACCCCAGCCTCTCCCCTCTGATTGGGGACTTCCTCTTGGACTGTTCTTTGGATGCAGTGGTGATGGGGCAGGCTGGGGGAGCTGCTGTCTGCAGCCAAGGCCCCAGGACCCCCCCCACATGCACACCTGTCAGGAAGTGCTCCCTTTATCATCTATGTATGCAGCTGACGGCAGCGGCCCCTCCTCCACACAAGGACCCCCATACCCGTGCCACCTGTACCAAGCCCTGTGGCCTGCCTTGTGCCTGCCTTCACCTCTTTTACAGCTTATCTTCCTTTCTGCGTGCTGTCTGTCCTTTCCTGTTTTCTGTCTTCCCCACTATACCCTCGCATTCCTGCTAAGATCCTGTGCAGACTTCCTGGACCCCGGCTGAGCGCTCCTTGACCTGACACTAGGGGGAGCAGTCTCACATTTCTGGCCCCCAGACCCCAGGCAAGTTGGTCAGATCCTTTCGGATGTGCCCCTTGTGGGCCTGGGCACCACTCAGTCTTGGAAGCACACAGCCAACCTTGCCGAGCTCTCTCGGTCCTGGGGGACCCCCATGGGCCCAGGACGGTGTCTGAAACTCTGCTTCTCCTCTCATCCTGTGCTGGGGACTGGGGGGGCCTCCATCAGCTTCACAGAGAGGAGGGACGATGTCATGGGGACTCCAAGCTCCTTCCTCCATTTCTGGTGACAGTTGTGGTTTAGTATTCACTGTCTTCACACAACACTAAGCATTTTATAAAACAGAAACTAAAAACCAAAAACCAAAAAGAAGTGGTTGACCTGGTGGGTAGTGAGCTGTCTGTTTCTGGAGACATGTAAGCAGGAATAATCATCAAGCAGACTTACCATATCAAGGTCTCAAACATCCAGCTGCACAGGTTTTGTTCCACCATGCCCTTCCATTATGACTTCATGATTCCTGACCATGGACTGAATCTCCTGAAACCATTAAAAATTAAATCTCCCTTTAAGTTGTGAGTGTCAGACATTGTATCCAGCAACAAGAAAGCTGACTAATACAGATCAGTTTTTCAGCAAACATCCTTGCCCTCAACTCCTGAATACTCAGAGTCAGTCCCTGCCCTAGCACAGTGACAGAAGATTTCAGTGGGAGCCTACAGCAGGGAGTGGGAGCTCAGCTGCAGGAGGGGCAGGTCAGGAACCATCCTGGAGGAGCCTTGCAGGACGTGTGGAGAGCAGAGCTGGGAGGTGGGCAAGGCCTTCCCTGCTGAGGAAAGACTGGGAGGGCGGAGCGGGCAGGGGCTGCTCACGCCCAGTCTCAGCTACATGCAGGGGCACCAGGGTGCTGCAGAGATGAGCCCAGGCCATGGAGTAGTCCCTGGCCTGGCATGCAGTCGGGCTCTGCACTGGCCAGGCTTACATAATTTTTTCTGCTTCTGCAGGACCCCAGGAGTGGATCCCACCCCCACGGATGTGGAGGTCACAGGCTACGCACTGGCTGAGGCCCACACGCCCTGCGGAGAAGGACCTGCAGCACAGCGCCCTCTGTGACCCCTGCTGGGTGCCCCACCCCACCCAGCTCAGCATGTGCTCCAAGCTCCCGCTGTTGTTGCTGTAGAAACACCACCTGCCAGGGTGCTGTCCCCAGGCCCAGCTCAGACTTTGGGCGGCCCTGAAGCTGGTGAAAAAAGCCATGAGCCTTTCCCGGGGCCTCCTGATATGCAGTAGTCACTCAATGAATGCTTGTTGCTGAATGATGTTTTATGTATCTATTGCTGTATAACAAACCTCCCTAAAATTTACCAGCCTAAAATAAATCCCATTTAATGAGGCCTCACAATCTAGACACGGTTGGTCCCCATGGTCCTTCAGCTCCCTGTGGCATCGGTGGCCTGCAGGCATCAGGGTCCCAGAGGAACATAGTGTCCAGGGTGGCTTTCACAGCGGCAGCCGGGGGATGTGTGTAGAGGGGAGCACGGGACTGGTGTGCAGAGGCAGCAGCCCAAGCTTGTAAACCCTGAACTCAGACCCAGGGAGCTGGACCAGGCTGCCATCCTGGTGACCTCGCACAGCGGCTTGTCCTCTTTCTGCCTCAATTTCCTTGCCTGTAAAATGGAATTGGGACTTGCAGGGGGCCCAGCCCCACCTCCCAGTCTAAGGGGAGGGTGAGCGAGGTGACCCTGTGGTCACTGTGGTGATCCATAGTGGACCCTGTGGGCTCAGCACCAGTGTGGCCTCTTTGCCGTGGGCCAGGGGCCAAGTGCGGCGCTTCCCAGGTGCTGGGAGTACAGGTGGCCCCCTCACCAGGTGCTGACCCGGGCTTGCCGATGGGGTGCTCACTGCTCCCTTTGCTCTCCCTGGGCAGGAGCGTGCTATCTGTACAGCGACATTCTGCTGCCCTGCATCTCCACGGGCCCTGTTTCAGATGAGAAAACCAGCCCAGGGAGGCTGCAAGACCTTGCCAGGGCCCCACAGCAAGCAGGGGTCCGAGGCCTTGGGTCAGCCAGCTGGATGAGGACAGGGTCCAGCGGCCTCCTGTGTGCTGGGCCTCCTGCCACTGTCATCTCACAGAGCTGCTCCTGACAGGCTGTGTATACAGGGCCCATGCTGCACTCAGGCCTGGCTGGGCCATGGGCCACAGGACTTGGGGCCACCTCCTGCTTGACGCCCTGTAGCTGCCCACTGGTGCCCTCCCCAGTCTTCTCAGTTCAGAGCCAAGAGCGAGCCTGGCCAGATCAGAACCCGGTTCCCAGCCCCTGTGAACAATGAGACTGTCATGTGGGTCTGGGACAAGGTCGCCCCCCCCCCGCCACCGGCCCCCCAGCAAGGGCTGTGTACTTGCCAGTCCCTCTCTGCCGAGGGGCCTGGGGCCCTCTGGAACCCTTTTCCTAACCCTAACCCTAACCCTGGTCCCCTCCTGTTCCCCCCTCCCTCCCCTCTCTGGTCACTGAGTCCCCTCCCCTGCCCAGTCCCCCCAGGGCAATGCACGAGTCAGGAAGATGCCTGGCTCTGCCTTGCTGTGGGACCTGGGCTGGACATAGCAGTCACCAAACCTCTGCAGTCCTGCAGCAGTCAATGCCTCCTTCCTACCCCAAAAGCCAGGAATTTCCCCCAGGGTGGGCGAGTTAATGAGTGGCAGGAGCTGGAGGGACACAAAGCCCTTTCCTGCATTTCCTCTCCAGGGGGCTCACCTGGGTCCTGTCCGGAAGCCCTCAGCAGGGACAGTGACTTGCTCAAGGTCACCTGGAGGCTGAGCCAAGGCCACAGAGGCAGCCTCACCCAGGCGAGTGGCCGTGCCCTCTGCCCACAGATGTCACTGACAGCCTTCTCCCTTCCTGCCCCGAAGACAGCAGTGAAGAAGATAAAGTTGTTACCCTTCGGGAGCTTGGGTTCTTGTTGAGAAGACAGACAGGAGATGGGGCAAACTAATAATGTGTGTGGTGTTAGATGGCAATGAAGACGGAGATGGTTAATTAGGAGAGGAGAACAGGCACCCTTCGGGGAGGAGTTTTGAAATTTTAGAGCAGGACCAGGGGAGATCTCATATGAAGCTGACATTCGGCGGAAGACATGAAAGAGGTAAGGGAGGCAGCCCTGGCGATATGTGGGAGGAAGAGCATACAGGGCAGAAGGAACAGCAGGTTCAAAGGCCCTGGGGTGCCTGTGCCTTCCAGGAACAGCCAAGAGCCAGGGTGGTCCAAGGAGAGTGAGTGACCGCTGAGAGGGGCGATGTGCAGGCAGCAAAGGCGCATCACCCTGAGCCTCTGAGTTACCTGGAAGCCTCTGGCCTTTATGCTGAGTAGATAGGGAGCTGTCAGGGTTCTGAGCAGAGGGGTGACCTAGAAGTAGGGGTAGAAAGAGACTTCAGGGATCGATGAAGGGAACCAGAGAGAGGGAGACAGACAATGGGGCTCACACCAGGAATGGGGGGCTAAGAAGTGATTGGAGTCTTTTTTCTTTTTCTTCATTACTGGGGATTGGACCCAGCCAGGGCTTTCGTACTAAGCTGCATCCCGAGTCCATTTTATTTCGAGACAGGTCTAGCCAAGTCTCTAAGTTGCCCGGACTAGGCTCAAACTGGTGATCCCTCCCCCTGGGCTTCCAGGAGAGCTGGGATCACAGGCGTGCGCCACCGCCTAGCTGTGAATGGGCTCCATTTGCTGCGGCCGGAGAGGGGCGGGGGGGAGGTGAGGCTGGGGGTGCCCTGGGGGTGCCCTGGAGACTGCCCGGCGGGATGGCAGGAGGGTGTCGGATGCCTGCGCACAGCCTAACCTCAGTCGGGGGTCCCCGCTCCCCCTGCGGGTCCGCCCTCCCCTCCCCGCGCAAGGCTCGGCTGCGCTGGGCCTCACCGGCTCCCCTCGGGCTCCAGACGGCCAGGCCCGCGGCCCTGTGTGCACGGCGTCTCTACCGCGGTGTCCTTGTGTGTGCCCGGCCGCCATGGCCCCAGCACCTGCACGATCCCAGCTCTGAGCCTGCGGCTCCTTCTTCGGGGCCCGGTTTCTGCCCCCCTCAAGCGGGCATGTCCTTCCCCTCTGCGCGCCTGTG
Source organism: Heterocephalus glaber (assembly GCF_000247695.1). The sequence continues at coordinate 4,929,269 of NW_004624862.1, read as the reverse complement.
GGTGTGACCCGGCCCAAGGGCCTTTGCCAGGGAGCCCCTGCTGTCCGTGTGGCCGCGCTCCCGGGGCAAGGCTGAGGCAAGGTCAAGAGGGGACCCTTTCACAGGCGCCCTGAGCTCGGTGTCCTCACCTCACCGTGCCGGAGGTGACAGCCGCGGCCCCGCCCTGGGGGGTGCGGACCCAGCGGATCACGGGCTTGCAACGGTCGCCACCAGGGGGCGCAGAAGATGACGCCCCACGCAGCCACCAGGTCCCGGGGTGCCGCCCCTTCCCCTCCTCCCCGGTGCCTGTCTCTTCCTTCCTCTCCCTCCCATCCCCTGGCCCCCTCTCTCCTCCCGGGTGCAGGACTGAGGATAGACCGGGGCTTCCACTCAGCACCAGATGTGATCAAAGATACAGTGAGGTTTAAATGTACCTTTCACGGTCCTTGTGACTTGGAGAGAGCCCAAGTCACACCGTGCCAGGTGGGTGAGGACACCTTCAGGTTTTTATTGGACAGAAACTGCGTTTTGAATCAATTCAGGACATTGAGGCAGCCACAAAATGACACTCACAAAAGAGGACTTCCAGGATTTCGGGACTTCAGAGAGTGGCAAGAACAACAGGATAAGTGTGCTTTAACCGAGGGGGTGTATTTTGAGAGGGATTAATGGCAACGAGTCATTTACTGCAATAAAATTTAACAAAAAACGGTGGCCAAGTTTATTCAAGAAAGTAAAAGAGTGGGAGAGAAAGTGGCTTTGCAGAGCAAGCTTGGGCCTAGTAAATAGGAAAAGAGGGTAAGAGCAAAGATAAAGTACACGCCGTGTGTGGGAAACAGCGTGGGCTATCGTGGAAAGCTACAATAGCTTGCAATAAAATTTTTTTTTTTGGTATGGGGATCAGACCTGGGACCTTGTGCTTGTGAGACAGGAGGCGGAACCACTGAGCTAAGTGCTGGGCCCTGCAATAAATAATTTTTTAAAAAATTTAACTCTCACCATATTTTTTTAATCATACCACTTGCATCCCCAGGCCTTTTTTAATTTTTTACTTTGAGACAAGATTTCCCTACTAAGTTGTCCAGGCTGGCTTTGAATTGTGACCCTCCTGCTCAGCCTCTGGAGTGCTGGGATGGCAGGTGTGCACCACCACGCCCGGTATCCCAGTGACCTTGGACCTGCTCTTCCGGTGATGGTGATCATGTCTCCCTGGAAGGTCCTGCACTGTGAAGAATCAGTGCTTTCCCTCCATCTGTTGCTTCCCTCTACCAGACCTGGGAGGGGGCAGTGATGACGCAGCTGAAGCCCAGCTGCCTGGGGTCACCCGGAGGACTCAGACCTGCAGGCAACCCTGAACTCTGCCCCTCTACAGAATGTGCCTGCCTGCTTTGAGCAAAGATGGAGTGGGGCGTGAAAGGGGCCACACCTGAGAGCGCAGTGGGGTGAGGGGCCCGCAGAACCCTCGAGGACCAAGCCTTCCCAGGCTGCTCATTCACGTCCTGCGGGGCGATAGTTCACCCTGGCTGTTGGCGTGGGGGCAGCTCATTACACACAGGTCCTCATGGGGCCCAGAACACGAAGAGGGCAGAGGAGCCCAGCCTGGAGACTGCTGCCTTGCTGTGAGGGACTGTCATCCCCATTTTACAGAGGAGAAAGCTGAGGCATGGACCGCTACCTCGGCCAAGACCCACTGCCCACAGCAGGGAGGCAGAATTCACACCTGCGTCCTCCTGCTGCAGAACCTGTGCTCTGCACCAGGCAGGACCCCACTGCAGCTGGGTGAATGGGCTCTGGCCCTGGGCTCTGCCGTTTCCAGCTTGTGGCCTCTGGCAAGTCATTGGCCTGTGCCTCAGTGGGCTCTTCTGTAAGGTGGAATCGTGGCACCTGCTTTGAAGCCTTCCCTAAACTGAGCTGACAGCCATAACATGTCTGCAGATGCCCCGACGGGCTCATAACCTTGAAGAGTCTGAAATTCCTGGGGATTCTAAAGGGCAACTGGGGCCTGGGGTCTGGGGCTCCCCCAGTGGCCTTCGAGCCCTGCTTCCTGTGGCTGGAAGGTGTGGCACCTGCTGTCCACCACTCAGCCTGAGCTAGGCAAATGAGGTGATGTCAAAACCTTGGCTGGGCCCCAGCCCTGAACCGCCCCTCTCCCTCCTGGCTTCTGCTCTCCGGTTCACACTCACACTCAGGCCGGCTGTGCCCAGAGGGAAGGTGAGAGGCGCAGAGCAGCGGTGGGTGCTGGGTGAGCCAGCTCCAAAGCTCGCTCATCAGGCCTGTGGAGCTGCTGATCCTGGGCACAGGACCCTGCACCATCCTGCCCTGCCTTTAACTTGAAGCCTCAATTTGCAGTGACCCTGGGCTCATCCTCCCTGGCTCACACGGGATCGTGCTGGGCTCACAGGCCGGGCCAGTCGGGTGGCCATGGCAGACGAGAAGACCTTCCGCATTGGCTTCATCGTGCTGGGGCTCTTTCTGCTGTCCCTCGGCACCTTCCTAATGAGCCATGATCGGCCCCAGGTCTACGGCACCTTCTATGCCATGGGCAGCGTCATGGTGGTCGGGGGCGTCATCTGGAGCATGTGCCAGTGCTATCCTAAGGTAGGCAGTGGTGGGTAGGGTGGGGCCAGGGCCAGGAGGGCCAGCGTCCGTACCTGCCGCTGCTCCGTGCCCCAAGCCTCTGCCCTTCAACCCTCTTCGCATTCTTCCTGTCTTGACTCCCCAGTTTCTTCTCTGCTTTCCACACCCCCATTCACCCATCCATCTGTCTCTCACCACAGGGCTTGACTAGAAGCCGCTGGGTCCTGAGCCCCGAGCCCCAAGCCAAACATCTTGGGGAGACAGTGACACCCAATCCATAGGCTCCATCCAAGTGACCGTGCACTGACCAGCTGCCCGGTGTTCCTGCCTTCACCGTGCAGTGCTGCCCTTGGCTGAGCTTTTGATACTTTTAAAATTCTGGTGTTGGGGATCGAATCCAAGGCTTTGCAAGCGTTAGGCCAGCGCTCTACTACTGAGCTACACCTCCAGCCCTTTTAATTTTCCTTTGAGACAGGGTCTTGCTAAATTGTCCAGGCTGCCCTTGAGCTTTTAATTCTCCTGCCTCAGCCTCCTGAGTAGCTGGGATTACAGGCGTGCACCACCACGCCCCAGCCTTTCTGCTGCTGATTGCAGTTCCATTTCACAGTAGAAAGCTTGAGGCTCCCCGCTAGGCAGCAGTTTGGACTGGAGCTCAGCTGTGTGTGGCTTCCGGCCACCCTCCACCTCGGGGGCTCCAGCTGCGTCCCAGAGCTCCGGGAGGTCTGGGAGGGTCAGGTCTGCTCCAGATGGCACTTGAGCTCTCTCAGGCCTGTATGTTCCCAGCCTTGTGAGAGGTTCGTGTTGGGGAGCACTGGCTTAGAAGTTCTGTGTCTGGTTCCAGCTCTGTCCCGAACTCCGGGTGACCTTTGTCTTTCTGAACCTCAGCATTTCATCAGGGAAACGGGGCCCCATGTCTCTCGCCGCATAACCACATGGACTGTGATGCTCAGGGAGGAGACGGGCTATGGGATGTGTGCAGACTGCAGTGCTGTGTTTAGAGAAGGGGCTGCGCTGTTTCTGCTCTGATCCTCCCAACAGCGCCCTGGAATGGATGTGTCAGGAGTTGTAAACCTCTATGCCCAGAGAGGTTGGGTGACTCTTCCAAGGTCACACAGTTGGGCAAAGGCAGACTCTGAGAAATAAGGAGAGAAATGTGGTCTAACTTGGCTTCTGTCTCTTAACTGCCCGGGAGACTTTGCCTGAGCCCTTTCCCTCTCTGAGCCTCAGTTTCCTCAGCTGAGCAATGTGTGAATGAGGAGATGAGGTGGACAGAGGTCCATCTGAAGGCCTTGCTGAGGCTGACACCCAGTGCTCCAGGCCCTCCTCCACTCTGGCCCAGCCGCTTTGCTGAGGAGTCAGAGAGAGGAGAGGCCCTACCCCCTTCACGGTGCCGTGGGCTGCCCGAGCCGGGCAGTCTGCACTGGTTTGCATCCATCCCCAGCAGTTTACAGTCAACTCGCCTCTGACTGTGCAGCGTGCTGGGGAGAGGTCACGGGGAAGAGGGCCTGGGAGAAGCCACCGCGTCACCGCCACCATCAACACCCTCCTCCCAGGGAGGCCCGGCTGGGGCAGGGGACCTCGGAGGTGCAGGATGCATCCCTCCCGCTGCTCCCTTCCTACCGGACCGGCTGTGGTGGGCAGAGTCTGGGTGGCAGTGCAGCGGGGAACCGCTGGGCATTAATGAGTAACTGTTGACGGAGTCTCACGGTCATGTGCTCCCATGGCAGTGTGCTGGGGGGAACTTATGCCTCCCCGCGGCCTGCAGGCCTAGGTTCCCATCCTTGCCCTCTCAGTCACTTCTGTGACCTTGGAAGAGGGCGCCCACAACCCCGCGCCTTTTGTGGTCCAGTGGGGGTCCTGTGCAGGTGGGGTGTGACCTGGCTTCGTGCCTGGTGCAGAGCAGAGGGGCAGGCACCAGGGGGTTGCCACGGGTGGTGCGTGTGCATGCGCGTGTGTGTGCGCGCATGTGAGTCCCTCTGACCAGGGCAGGAGCACAGAGTGCTGCATCCCAGAGCACCCACAGCAGCGAGGCCCCCTGAGCCCACCCGGCCTCTCCCCCTCCTCCCAGCCCCTGCTCTATCTCTGCCCTGTCTGGGCTCAGTTTGGCCAACAGCCCCGCCCACTGAATCTGCCCCAATCAATCGCCCTGACTCAGTCCCAGCCCATTGAAAGCCATAGAGAATGGGAGCTCCCTGGGTTGAGCACTAAGTACATGCAAGGGACACAATTTAGCTAATAGGATAGGAAGATGAGGGTGAGCCGATAGCAAAAGGAATTCCATTGTCCCGGTTGTGAGTGTGTCCCAGGGCCAGCGAGGTTCCACCCCACCCGACGCTGCCTCTAGTGGGACCCTGATAGAGAGGAAGCTTCACAGAGAAGGTGAATGGGGGTTTGTAGGTTAAATAGAAGTTCACCCATTGTTTAGTGCAGCTGCTGCAGGAGAAAAGTAAAGGTGAAAGTGGAGGGGAGTGGGGTGGGGGGCAGGGATGCTACACTGAGGAAAGCAGACCTTTCCCTTCCGTGGATGGGACGAGGAGAGAACACAAGCAGCTGGGATGCTCTGGGCAGCCGGACCTGTGGCGGCTTCTCCTCTGGCGTAGGTGAGAGATGACGTCACCTGGACGCCCGCCTTGAGCCCCGAGGTGTAGGAGCCGAGCAGCATTTCTAGCCCCCCACAGCTGGCACACTGGGTCGGCAGGGGATGGGTGAGGAGGCCAGGTCTGGTGGGTGGGGCCACTAAGGAGGCTGAGACTGTAGACAACAGCGAGTGGGGGCTGGAGGACGGAAGGGTGGCCGGGGGAGCAGAGCTGTCCCTAAGCCCCACTCCCACTCTGCCGGCTTGGCTGGAACCCGGGACCAGGGCCTGTGCTCTCTGTGGGTTCCTTCTCTCTGCCTCCTCCCTTTGGGGACCGCTCAGCGTTCTCCTAGACACCCACCCGACTGGTGTCTCCTGCTGGGAGGTCCCTGAGGTTCCGTTGCTTCTGGAAAAGGCTGGGCTCTCGTCTGAGGCTCTGGGGTCTCTGTGGCCCGACCTCCCCTCCCCAGCCTCAGCGCTGCCTGTCCTCCTCCTGAGAACACCTGCGCTAAGGTGTCCTCCCCGGCTTCTCTGCCGGTGTCTCATAGTGGTAATGACGGTGATGTGGAGATGGGGCTGGGGTTGGTGGTGCTGGCGACGCTGGGGATGAAGATGGTCACCTTGCAGATGGGCATGGTGGCAGTGACCAGGCGACGGGGTAATAAGGAAGAAGAGTCAGCTTCTGAGAAGTACAGAGCCAGCTGGCCACAGGGCGTCCTCTCTAGGCTCCCCAGTGGAAGATGCCCAGACCCGGCCTTGCTTCCAGACGTCTGGGGGAAGAAAGCTCACCTCTTGCAGGAGTCTGAGAACCTCCCTACCACCATCCTTTCTCCCCATCAGGGCAGAACTTTCCTGGCGCAGAGTGTTGCACTCAGTGCACTCTGGGAGGGGAAAGGGGTGCTGCTTGCGAGCCAGCTTTAACACAGAGAGGTCTCATCAGATACTTTCGGAAAACATTTTCACTGAGGAGAGCAAGACTCAAGGAAGTCAGGTAGCCCGACCTCCCGTACTCCCCATGCCAAGACTGACGGGCACCGCCCTGGCTCCTCCTTCTCCATCATCTCAAGGAGCCCTCGCAGCAAGCCCAGGAGACAGGAGTCACCCTCCCACTTCTTAAAACTCATGGTAAAACATGCAGACACAGATGTTTCACTTTTTATTGGCTATGCAGATGGGTGGGTTTCATTTTTTTTTTTTTTTTTTTGTACCGGGGATCGAACTCGGGTCCTTGTGCTTGCGCAGCAGGTGGTGAAACCACTGAGCTAAATTCCCGGCGAGTGGGTTTCATTTTTGACAGAACAGACATACATTTTCTGTCTTAGCTGTGGTGAGGTAAACAGTCCTATGATAGTGAGAACATGCACAGTGTGACACGCTCACTTCTGAGATGCTTTTCATCTTGTGAAGCTGAAACCCACATTGGGCACATATGGCCCTCTCTTCGATGACTTCACTCGTTGTATGAGTTGTTTTCTCTAAACGAAAACCCCAGGATTCAGGCTTAATTGCAATGTTGGCACTTGGCGATAAATAAGTGGGTTTTGGATTGCAGTTTGGGTCCTTGTCTCTAAAAGCTTCACCATCACTGCCCCAGACCATTAAACAACATCTCCCCCTTATCCCTCTCCTCAGCCATTCTACTTCCCCCTGTGTGATTCTGGCCCCTCTGAGCTCCTCAGAGATGTGGAGTCTTACAGCGCCCGCCCTGCTGTGGTGGCTTCTTTGCAGCCCAGTGTCGTCCATGTTGTAGCACGTGTGCAAATCCCCCCCCCTTTCCAAGGCTGATCTGGGTTTCCTGGTGTGTGCACGTTGGCTTAGCCACCCGTCAGTGGGCACCTGCGCTCCTTGCTGTGGGGGTGCTGCGTGCAATGAGCACAGGTGGCCGGAGCACCCCATTGACCAGACCAGCTTGGGGAGGGGGTGACCTGCCAGAGGTCCTCAGTGAGGACCCTCAGAGGAGGCAGCTTCACCCCAACTCCCCAGCCCCAAAGGCAGAGCTCCTCAGACCCCATCCTACTGCCACCCTCATGCCCTGCCTCCTGCCCATCCCCGGGGCCCACCCCTGGGAGCTGCACATGCAGACGCCTGGATCCTGGAAGCTGCAGGGACAGGCACAGGTGGGGGCACCCACAGCCATCCACTGCTCTGTCCCCCACCCAGCCTCTGTGGCAAGAAGCATGGGGCAGCAGTCTGCTTTCCGTTCGCTCCCCAGGTGTGGGTGCAGCGCTGCGCCACTGGGTGGGCATGGGCTGGGCACCGACAGAGCACTGAGAACCGATGGGCTGTGAGCTTGGGCAGGGAGGGTCGCTTTTGCCTGGTGCCCAGAAGGGAGCCAGGTGCTCCACACACGTGCTGGGGCGATGGCAAAGAGCCAAGTGGGAGCAGGAGCCTGGTGATCTCCAGGGCCCAGGAATGTGTCTGTGCAGTTCCTCCCCACCTGCCCTGGTCGCTGCCCTCGCTGGGGATAAGTAGAGCTGTGTGCTGAGGCCTGGGACGAGCAGCGGCCGAGGCAGGGAAGGCAGACCCTGGGCAGCTGCAGAGAGAGGCCGTCCCCCTGTGGCCCACAGGTCACCTTTGTGCCCGCTGACTCTGACTTCCAAGGCATCCTGTCTGCAAAGGCCCTGCTGGAGAATGGACTAGCTGCAGAGATGAAGAGGTAGGTGCAAGGGGCGGCAGCCAGAGCCTTGGAGGGAACTCCCACCAAGCGGGGAGAGGAGGGGGGCTGAAAGCCCACCACACTCATGGCGGTTCCGGGCCTGCCTTCCTCCTACCTGCAGATGTGATCTTTGCACGGGTTGTTCTGAACTCTGTTTTGTGAGTGAAGCCTTCTTAATCCCATTTTATAGATGTGGAAACTGAGGCTCAGAGGAACGCAGTCCCAAGCCCCAAACCTCAGAGGGAGTGGGGTGAAGGCGGAGCCTGAACTCTGGCCTGACCTGGCCACAGAGTGTCTTAGCGGCCCCTCTCAGCGGGGGCGCAGCTCTCAGAGCACCTGGGCTTCTGCCCATCCTGCAGGCCCGCTCTGTAGGCCCCGGGCTCTCTCTCCTGCATCTGGGCAAGATGGTGGCAGCGGGATTCTCTGCTCCCAGAACTCCAGTTTAGCAGCGTCTTGGTGGGGATGAACTGAGTGGTTCCTGGGAGGGCAAAGGGGCCATTTCCAGCCGGGGAGCTGCTGTGATGGAGCCAGGGTCAGGTCACTGGGGTCTTGGACCTTTCTGGTCATCTCCTAGGAGTGTGGCCTTGGGCAGGGGACCCAGTGTCTGAGCACAGTGACAGAGAACAGGATGCCTGGGGCCAGCACCAGCACCTCACTCCCGTGTCACTGAGGCACAAGCCAGCGTCAGGCCCTGGGCCTCGGTTTCCTCACAGCATGCAGGGGTGACGGGGGATTAGAGGAGCTGGCAGGTGAGGACCCCGGAGCTGGGGACCCTGCCTGCCGATGCACCCCCAGCCTTGGGTGCTGCTGAGTGCCGAGATAAGCATCAGGGCCTAGCATGGGCCCTGAGTTCACTGCTCCTCATTTTGCCATCACACGAGGGGAGCACGGGGCTGAGAGTCAGGCTGGGGCCTGCCTGAGTTCTGCCCCTTGGTTTCTCACCCCACTGGGCCCTGGCCTCCCATGAAATGGGTGCATCCCTGGAAGGCTCTCGTGAGACGACGGCGGCAGGGAGGGGGGGAGCACAGGCCCAGAGCAGAGCCAGGCCGGCTGCGTGATGAGGCCCATTCTCTCTCCTACCCTCTCTGTGGGGCCCCAGCCCCCAGCCCCCCTACACCAGGCTGTGGGAGGAGGCCGCCTATGACCAGAGCCTGCCTGACTTCAGCCACATCCAGATGAAGGCCCTGGGCTACAGCGAGGACTCCCGCATGCTGCTGGCCTCTGAGCCAGGGCCAAGGCCCAGGGACACTGGAGAAGGTGGCCCTTGTGATGCTCAGGCCTGGGTGGAGGCGGCCGTGGTCGTCCACAGGGGCGTGGACCAGAGCGAGGGAGAAAGGACCCGGACTCAGAGCAGCCCCAGGTGAGTGTGTAGACCTGGGAGTCAGTGCTGCCTGGCCCCAGAGCACAGGAGGGGGACTCAGAGGGCCCTGGGAAGTGGGAGGGCAGGCAGCGGAGGGTGCGGGACACTCCGAGGCCTCAGGTGTAGCAGGTGAGTGAGCACGGGCCAAGGAGTGGGGCAGCCCTTTGGCTGTGTGAACTTGGCAAGTTCCTTATTGTCCTAGGCCTCAGTTTCCCCAGTGGGAGCGGTCATTCCCACACAGGGTGTTGTCAGGACTGGGACGGGCATTGCCATGCCTGGAGCATGGTGGGCTCCTCCTTGTCACGAGTGGAAGGACCCAGGAGCCAGAGGACTAAAGTTCCAATCCTAGCTGAGCGGCCAACCTGCTCTGTGACCTTGGGCAGGTCAGACCCCACTCATCCTGTCCCTGTTTGCTTGTGAGCTGAGCTCCTGATTCATCCATTTCTTCATTCAGTCCATCATGGTTCCTGGGCGCCAACTCCCTGCCAGCCCTCGACAGGCTTCTGACCTTGGGGGAGGCTGCCAGGGAACAGAGGGGACCCCGGTGTGATGGGGAGAACCCTGAATGCCTGGACAAGTGGAGGAGTGGCCTGGTTCAGATAATAACAGAATAGCTACGTGCTAGCCTGCTAGGTGCTAGCACTGTGCCAAGTGCTTTGCCCACATTACCTGTATAAATCTCAGAAACACCCACTGGAGTGAATGCTGTTATTTCCCCTACTCTGCAGGGGAGGAAACTGAGGCCCAGACAGATGGACTTCCTCCCCCAGGCCTTGCAGCTAGTGGCTGGGACCTGGACCCCATGGTCTGACCAGAGCTGCGCTTGACCTCACAATCTTTGTCCCTGCAGCCTGACGGGCTATCACCAGGGCCCTGCACCCTTGGCCTCCTTCCAAGATGACCTAGACATGGGCTCGAGTGAAGGCAGCAGCCCTGCCCCATCTCCACCTGGCAGAGCGGCGCCCTGGCCCCCACAGCAGGAGCCCAGGGCCAGCAGGAGCCCACTGGATGACTCCCATGACTTTGCTCTGATTGATGACCCCTCCACACCGGAGGGTGCACCCCGAGAGGGGCAGAGGCAGGAGGCAGTCCTGCTTGACAGCCGGCAGCGGTACCCGAGGAGGAAGGAGGAGGAGGAGAAAGCCTCGGACACAGGTGCAGGGGAGCCTGAGGAGGAAGAAGAGGACTTGTACTATGGGCTGCCCGACAGCCCTGGTGACTCCCTTCCGGACGAGGAAGTAGGCTTCGAGCCCGACGTCCAGGGCTGAGCTGGAACTGCTCCCTACTGCTAATCTCCTTTGAACTCACCGGGCCTCAGTTTCTGTACAAGGGGAGGACATGGAGGGTCAGAAGAGGTGGGGGGGCCTGAGGGCATCTGGGGAGCTATAAAAGGATCTCAGGGAGGGGTTGCTGTCTGAACCACCGCTCCAATGGCTCCTTTTCTCTGACAAACCTTTGAAGGCAAAGTGCAATGTGCTGAATATTTACAGTAGCCAGGTCCTCAAAAGCCTTTTCTGTCCCCCAAAGCTGGCCTCTGACGGGCCCTCCTGGTACTCTCCATGGCCCAGATCCCCTGTGGCGGCCTCTGGTGCCCACTCAATGGATCGGTCCGTCTCACCAGGGATGCCTGGCTTTCCCCTGACCCAGCACCTGCTGTGGCTCCTGCAGTTCCTGTGCCAGGATCTGAGACCTTGTGTAGCTGGCCCTTCTGACCTGCAACCTCAGCCCTGCCGGCGCTCCTTGACCTCTGGCCCCTCTCCTGCAGCCCAGACCCTTACCTGAGCTCTTCTCCTCCAGGACACCCTAGGGTCCCCCGAAGAGGGGACCCTCCCTCCCCTGAACACTTCTCCTGATGTCACAACTCTTGGAGTGAGGTGGTGCTTGCTCCCTTCTGTCCCTCTGGGCTGAATGTTCCTGCTGTGGCATCCTGCCTGCCTCCTGCTCCTGCTCCAGGCGGTGTCCTGGCTTTACCCACCTCAGCACCTCCAGCGGCCCCAGAGCTGTGCCCACTGAAGGGATGCAGAACTCAAAGCCCCAGGAACCTTCTGCAGACACGGTCTCCACCTCCTACTTTACCACCCTTCGGACTCCTGCCCCCTTACTGTCTGGCATTCAGACTTCTGCCTGGCCCTCAGACAGTCTCGGGGTCAGGCAACAAGCCCTACACCACACTCCACACCCGTGCCAAACTCCCTGGCGCTGGCTTGGGCAAATGTCATCAGGCTGCTGGCTTAATTCCTTTTGCGTCAGGGTCATCACTGCGCGTCCGCTGTGGGGTGGATGCTCAGCTGCGACCTTTGGGGGAGATCCTGAGGTGGTTCTTGACGTCAGTGCAGTCACACTCCAGCGAGCTGCTTCCCTGTGGATTAGAGACAGAGCGCAGAGCAGAGGCGGAGGAGGGAGTGGAGATGTAAGAAAGCAACACCCAGGGGCAGCAGCGACAGAGCCATCAAGGGCAGTGGAAGAACCTTGGCACCCTGCAGTAACACCTGTCCCCTGCTGATCTCTGCAGAGCCCTTAGGCCCACCAGGGACAGCAGTGGACACGGAGGAGAGGGCAGGGTGCTACCTCCGGTCTACACACTCAGAGCTCTGCCCTGGGCCACCTGGGAGTGGGAGGCCATCACCTGGGCAGGGCCCCAGTGGACGTTGGGGTCCTGAGTCAGGGAAGATGCCCAAGCTGGGGCAGAAGGCCACGGTCCCAGCATATGCTCTTCTCTCTGGCCCTCTTACCTGTGCTGGGAAGGGGATGGTGGCACATCTGTCTGTGATGTGATGTGGAAGCAGTGGCCCTGCTCACACCCGGGTCCTGGACAAGGTGAGGTGTAGCGTGCTCCTCGTTCTGTTGGTCAAGGCAGGGACACCCGTGACCCACATCAGCAGGGGTACCAACACCCGCGACTCAAATAAAAACATTCTTAACACTAACACTTAACACTTTATTCACCAGCAAATTCTTCTTTGAAAAACCACCACTGCTCCCTGGGGCAGGATAAATGTGGCGGCGTGCCCAACTGGTATTGTGGCCCATGCCCGAGGGAGTGGCAGCCAGCGGGGTGTGACTCAGGGCAGCTACTGTGAGTGGCCTTCACACCTCTGTACCGCAGGGCAGGGACCTCTGACAGGAACAAGATCCTCTGGCTGCTGGGGCTGCCAACAGGGAGATGCCAACCCCATTCCAGGCTGGGGCTCTGTTTACATCCTGTCTCCTCTTAGCTATGTGTGCACACTGCCACTCTCCAAGCCACCCCTCTAGATGACAGATTATGTATCCACCCTCCCTGCCCCATTGTGTCTGGGACCTCAGCTTCCTCCTGGGAAAATAGGACCTGGTGAACTCATAACCCTGCATCTTTTGGGGTTACATGGAGGGGGATTTGCTTGGCTCCATCTGCCTGTGCCCTGCAGCCAGGGACCAGCAGGCAGGCAGCTGAGTGAGCTGGAGGGCTGTAGGGAACAGGGGAAGGGGACGTTACCAGAACCTCTGCAGTGAGTCCTGGTCTCCTGCGAGCCACGGCAGCACACGGCGAATGACAGGAAAGGTAGACAAATGAGACTGAGAAGAAGCTGAGCTTTGGGTCTGATCAGTGCTGCTCTGGGCAGCAAAGACAAGAAGCCCTAGCTTGCAGCACCTTTTATTTAGTACATCCAAAGAAACAAATGTAACAAATGAATAATGTAGATTTCAGGATCATATTGGGATGAACAAGGTGTAACAAAAGACTGGGTGGGGGCAGCGGAAATCTAAGAACAATGAGGAACTATGCAGAGGAAGATTTAGTTCCTCCCAGGAACTACACAGATGAAGATTTGGTTCCTCCCAGGGCGTCTCCCACAGGTGTGGTCTTGTCCTGGAGGGTTACAGCATCATGGGATCATTGAGATCTCCCTTGTGACCTGAGGCCAAAATGGAAGTATGTCTGGGAGTGTTATTGCTGGCCTGTAGGCAGGAGAACTAGGCCTACTCAAACGATTTTTCCCTAGAATTATGTAGCATTGCTCCCGACAGAGGGCCTCATGCTTGCTGCAGGGGAATGAGCTTCCTCTGAAAGTGGGTGCAAGAATGGATGCGTGATCGCATGTGGGCTTGTGCCAGGTAGGTTAGGGGCCTGCCCCGGTCAGATACAGGCAGGAAAGGGGTGAATCTGATCGTTGATTGGAGGCCCTCATCAACCCGGTGCAGAAGGAAGGAGCCTGGATGGAAGCTAAAGCTGCAATTGGCAAAGAAACAGCCATCATCCTACAGCCAGGAGGAGGAGTGGTCCTTTCTGTGGCTTGGACCCTGTTCCTGTTGGCCTGGGCTTGGCCATGCCTGGCATGTGGTCCTATTGCCTCTTCACCCCTTCCCTGGAGCTCTCTGTGGCCATGGAGGTGTAGGCAGCCAAGGCAGGGGCTGTGGGCTGCAGCTCTGTGGGGCGAGAAGGGGGGACAGGGGCCCCGCTTTCTCCAGCTCTGTGAGCTGAGCTCCCTCACTCGCTCTCACGCGATCCCGCCACTGGCCTCCCTCCCTTGGCCTGTAGGAGCACGGGCGCCTCTGATGTCCACTGGTGGCTGCAGGGAGAGGAGTAGGGTGCTCCCAGGGGCGCAGGGCAGGGGTGCTCACAGGCCTGGAGGAGCCAGGAGTTCCAGGGCTCAGCCTCAGGCTCCAGGTCTGTGCCGGGGTGGAAAGTCCCGCTCCTGGGATGCGGAAAGTTTCCACTCTCTGGAGAGAAGCGGGCTCTCAGGGAAGGGGTGGCCCTGGGGAGTGATCCTGGGGCTGGGAGTGGGTTTTGCTGACTGCCTGCTGGGTCTGGGACACAGGACAGCCTTCCTGGGCTCCAGTCCCTTTTCCCTGCATGATCGGGTGGACAGGGACAAGATTGCACTTCTATGCCCAGTCCTCTGCACTGTGCGCCAGGATCTCTTGTGCGCATCACCCCTAAATGTTTGTTCCACTGCTCAGACTCAGTATGAGTGGCCTGGCTTTGCACCCAGCCTTTGTCAGTTCCTTGATATGTGAACCAGGAGAAGTCACTATCCCTCCCTGACCCTCAGTGTCCACACTGATACACCTACTTCTCAGGCCGTCCTGGAGAAGAAGTCAGGCACCAGCGTCCCCTGCACATTGTAGCTCCTCCACAGGGTCAGGCTCTTTCCTCACCTCTCTGTGCCTCAGTTGCCTTTCTCAGCCACAGGGACCAACTCTGTCCTGCTGAGGAACGAGACAGCAGGTGAGTGGATCTGCCAGGGAGAAGCCGCGTGTAGCAGCACCCACAAACGGCAGGGCACCCACTGAGTGCCAGGGGCTTCCTGGATGGCATCTCACTGATTTTGACCTGAGAGTGGGGTGTTCTGGAGGAGGAGAAGGACCTTGCAGAGAACCTCTGAGCCTGGCATTGCTTCCTGAAGCCACCTTCCCCTCAACGCAGACACTCAATAACCCTGCCATGCTGGACTCAGCCGATTCTGTTTCACCCTCGAAATCTGCAAGGGTGGTGGACTGAACCCATTTTACAGGAGACTGAGTCTTAGAGAGGCCAAGTAGCTTCCCTGCTGGCCCAGAGAAGGTTGAAGGGAGGGGAGAAGATGGAGCTCCAGGCTCTTCTCTTCCCAGCAGGAGCTGCCCAGTGGCCTGGTCATTCCCACCCAGTGTGACCAGGAGGAAGAAAGCAAACAGGCAGCGTGCTCCACTGAGCGCTCTGCCAACACTGAAGGAGGCACGCCTTTTCTCCCAAACCTCCCAAGACTCCCTCTTGCCCACCAGATAGAGGGCAGTGTTCTTGGCCTGGCCTCTGAGATCCCTGTGACCCCGGCTCCAGTGCCCTTTCTGGCTAAATCATCTGCCAGTTCCCCTGACACCGCCTTACTGGAGGTGCGACCTTCACGCCATCCTGCCTTTGCCAGCGCAGTCCCTGCCTGGATGCCCTTCATCCCTTCTGCCATCCCTCCAGGCCCAGCTCAAATTCTACCTGCTCCCTGGAGCCTGAACCAGCTCCGCTCCCCTCCCAGGACTGGGTCCACCCCATGCCACCATATCTTCCAGGTCCCAAATTCGTGCGCTGCTGTGTCCCCAGCACACCCTATGGGGCTGGCTGTATGCCAGTGTCCCCACCCGGCTGGGAGCTCCTTGAGGACAGAGACCTCTTCCAGCGGTATTTCTAGACCCAGGACTTAGCAAAAGCGAAGAGCAGCAGTGCTGGAGAAATGGAACAAAACTGAGCTGAGCCTGGTGCTCACCCTGATGCTAACTAACAACAGTGCTGAGTCCGGGGGCAGTGTGCCAGGTGCAGACATCGGAGGCCAGCATAGGCACTGTCTCACCAGCGCTCCCCAAGTGCAGCTTTGTGGGCCCAGCTGGGCCGGGGCCGTCAGACACTCCTGGGAAGCTTTAAGAACCCTCAGAGAGGCCCAAGGTTGTCCAAACTTTGACTAAGCAAGCCCGGAGACTCCAAAGCACAGGAAGGCTCAGGCTTCCATTTCTCTCATGGGTCATCAGGACTGGACAGCTAGGAAGGTGCAAGCCAGGCCAAGCACACATGGGACAGAGGGACGAGGCCACCTGAGGCAGAGGCATAGCACAGATGAGCCCTGGAGAAGGTAGGAGGGAGACGTGGTCCCTGAAATCTGGAGGAGGCTGCCTGGCAGCATGGTGAAGCTCATCAGAGAGGAAGGCTGGAGCTCATGAGGCTACCTGGATTCCTGCCATGGAGCTCACACTGAGTCTGAGCACTGGGGATCCATTGATGGTAAATGAGCAGCATGACCTAAGGAAAGAAGGTTTAGGGCACCACTAGTTAGTAGATAAAAGGGGCACGAGGATGAAGCAGTGGCCCCAAGGCTTGTTGTGCCCTGGACAGGGATTCAGGTCCCCACTTGCCCTGTGGAAATTTTCCTCTCCATAGGGTGGGACTGAAGCGGGTTGCTGTCCTGCGGTGCCCACTGCTGAGCACAGTCTGGAGAACATGGGTGGGGGCCCACAGTGAGCTTCAGCTCCCCTCCAAGCCCCAGGAGCCCTGGCTGAGCTGAAGCCCCACTCAGAGACCACCTGGCAACAGCAGGTGCCCTGAGAAGCCCCCTAGTCTGACAACAACCCCACCGGTGGTGCTGCACATGGGCACAGCTCCCGGGCCACCCACACATCCTCAGTGTTGAACCCAGAGAAGACGTGGGGAGGCAGGTGTGCAGTAGCAGCTCTGGGGCCCAATCACCAGCCTGGTGCAGGGAGAACTGGCTCAGACACAGTGAAGTCTCCACAGAGGGGGGCTCTGTAAACCTGGGGCTGCCAGAGATGGGTGAGAGAGGAAGGGAGGGAGAAAGGGA